>JAUTXW010000085.1:37500-161443 GCA_030620095.1 Kuschelorhynchus macadamiae
GCCCAATTTCGGTTATAAAGTACGAGTGTACGTTAAAACCAGACTACCGGTCGGGTGTTCCCCGACATTGTCGGGAATTCCCCAGTAATCGTTTGCGGGATTTTTGTCGAACCGGCGCAGCGCTTTACTGCGATGACAGTCGGCATTTTTAATTCGACTGTTTTACGAAAAGGTACGCTAGTAAGATTTTTTATATGTGATAAATATGGCGGATCGACGCAAGTCAATAACTGTGAAAGAAAAGGTAGAGATTATTAAAAGTATTGAAAGTGGCATCAGCAAAACGGAAATTGCTAGACGAAAAAATTTAGCAAAAACAACAGTGTCTACAATTTGGAGTAATCGCGAAAAAATCAAGAAAGCAAGTGAAAGTAAGTCACACAGTGTTAAAAAAATTAGAAATCCTATACGCCATGATGTCGATCAAGCTCTTCTACGATGGTTTGAGGTTCGAAGATCCGAAAATATTGCAATAAGTGGTCCAATTTTAAAAGCAAAAGCCGAGGATTTTTCTAAAGAATTACAAGGTGACGATTTTAGTTGCTCTACAGGTTGGCTCGAACGTTTCAAAGTTCGTCACAGCATAAAGGTCGGAAAGATTTCGGGTGAAGCAGCAGATGTTAACAAGCAAAGTGTGTTAAACTGGTTAGAAGATAAGTGGCCCAAAATTTCAGAACATTATAGCAGTGAGGATATTTTCAATGGGGACGAGACTGGGCTATTTTACAAGATGACTCCAGATCGTACCCTTAAATTTGTGGGGGAAAAGTGTGTGGGAGGGAAGCAGTCCAAGTTGAGGTACACCGTTTGGGTTTGTGCAAATATGACGGGTAATGAAAAATGCAAACTACTTATTATTGGAAAATATGAACGACCCAGATGCATGAAAAATGTAAAAAATCTGCCTGTCATTTACAAGTCAAACAATCGAGCATGGATGACTTCAGCAATTTTTGGAAATTATTTAAAGGATTGGGATGAAAAATTAAGACGACAGAAGAGAAAAATATTGCTTCTGGTTGACAACTGTGCAGCTCATCCAAAAAACCTGATTCTTACAAATATCAGATTAGAGTTTTTGCCACCAAATTGCACCTCAGTCGTACAGCCTATGGATCAGGGCATAATCAAGTGTCTTAAATCATATTATCGTAGATCTTTTATGCATCGCCTGATCCAATCATTGGACAATAAGGAGACATTTAACATAACTATCCTAGAGTCAATGAAATTAATTGCTCAAGCTTGGAATGAAGTTACGCCAAGCACTATTAAAAACTGCTTTCAACATGCAGGTCTGATAAAATCGGTAGATGGGTTTGATTCAGACGATGACTTACCTCTGGTTCAGTGGGTCGAGAAGTACAAAAATATTGACGACGATGACTGGGAAGTCCCCCTTAGTGATTGGTTGCACAACAACTATGAAGATCTAACCAACGTCGAAATGTATCTTCCTGAGCTAGATAGCTTTCAAACAATTGATGATAGTTTAGTAACAACGGAGTCATTAACAGATAATGATATTATTACTGAAGTTTTACATCCACATGATTTTCATAGTTCTGACAGTGAAAGCGACGACGAAGTTCAACAGGACAAGGTACCAAGTTATTCTGAGGCGCTCTGTGCTGTTAAAACAGTTACAGAGTTTTTACAATATTCTGATGACGTGTCCGATGATATTATGCAAGCGGCTTTGAATGTTGAAAAGCACATAAATAATATGAAGTTGAAATTATTATTGAAACAAAAACAAACTAAATTAACAAGTTTTCTTACTCAAAAAGACTAAAATATGTATTATTTGTAGTTTTAAGTTATAAGTTTTTATAATAAATACTGTTTTTGGTTTAAATGTAGTTTAAACATATTTTTATACCCAATAAAAATACACATGTACGTACATACATATTTCTTGTGTTTTTTTTTATAACGTACCTCCGCCTATAGAGTACCGATATTTTTGCCCCTACAGGGTACGTTATAACCGGAGTTTACTGTATATATATATATATATATATATATATATATATATATATATATATATATATATATAAACCAGTGAAGGAGTAAAAATCAACACATATATATATATATATATATATATATATATATATATATATATATATATATATAAACCAGATGTATATTAATTGGGACTTCTTTCTTGGGTATATGTTAATTTGCAAAATCAAAAACAATGGAGTTCTTGTTGAATCTTGTAATATTTTTTTGTAAATAGTATAACATTTTAAATTAGTTCTATAAAATTGTAGATGTCATTTTATAATTAGTTTATTTCTCGCATTGTAAATATATACTGAGCGCTGGAATGAGTTTGTGTTCAGATCTCGTGGAATAAAGATCTCTGAAGATGCATCGTGCAATAGAAGGTGAAACGTCGGATAATAATTCCAATTTGACACGGTCTAATCCGAAGAACCATTATTTCTTAATTGACCAAAGCCTTGAAAGCTTCCGTTCTAATTGTCACTTATTTAATTATTGTTTTTTGGGTCATATTTAAGGAGCACGCATTTATATTGTTATTGTTGACTTTAATTTTTGGTAATCGACCTCTGTTAAATTCAATATAAATTACGCATTAAAAATACAATCTTTAAATCCGGGGTAAAGGAGATCATTTTGAACACCTAACACACAACCTTAACTAGATCTATAAAAATACGCGTAATATAGGTATGTAAGGAACAAAAAAAATATTTAAAACATCAAATAATATATATTTTTACTTAAAAGATTACTTTAATCAAGACATTAATCTTACAGAATGTTACGTTTGAGAGTAACCCGTTACAAAGAGCTGCTGTCAAAATTAGTTCTAGTGAAACTTAAACCGTTTAAAATAATAATTTGTCAATAAGGTTTGATAATTATTGATGTCTTTTTTGAAAATTCTAATTAGACAGGTAGCAAAATTTGTTCTAGTGTAACTTTTAATTGGTTTAAAATATCGATATAGGGTTCTCGGTAGCAGATATGATCACTGAAAATTTAAAAGAAAAAATATAATCTGACAGCTGTCAAAATAATTTTAGTTTAATTTTAAAATATCGATTTGGGGTTATACATAAAATCTTTGATGTTTTCGATAAAAAAAACTTTTGACAGGTGACAAACTTAATTTTTAGTTCAACTTTTAAACGGTTTAAGGTTTCGATTTAGGGTTTTGAGTATGGGACGGTATTTCTCTAATATATTTAGCTGTTAAACTGTTAAAATTTAAAATTTAGAACAGATCAATGGCAACATATTATGGTTCTAGGGCCTTAATAAATTTATTTATAATTCAGATCCTATCGACTATGCTACGATATAAAATAGCAGATATTTTGTTAGGGTAAATATTACCTAGTATTTAAAAACCACCAATACGAAAGTAATGAATGATGATCAAGAATACTAGAAAGACATAAAGTATACGGTCATTTAAAAAATTTTGAAAAAGAACTGTTTGGAGTTTGAAACATTATGCGTTTTTGATCGACTTGCGACGGAAAACGAAGGTTACAAAAAATATATTCAGAATATTGTTTTCTTTCCTGAATAAATTTAAATATTAGTTTGAAAAAGAATTGTTCAATGCCAATATGTGCCAGTTAATATTTATTTTACTTAATAAAACAAAAAATTCTGTTTAAGCGAAAACAGTACTATTAATTTATATATTATTATATTAAAGCACTTAAAATTTAAATTTTTTGACCTATTCAATTTTTATTAGTTTAACAGCAACATTCCATTTTTCTAGAATATATCAGCATTATTTTATGCTTATATTTTCCGACAAACATTTACATATATCTTACAATCGTTGAGACATGAACATTTTCTGTCTTTACGACTTTTATTTCAAAATAACAAGACTAGTTTATTAAGCAAAAGTTAATTTTGTATAAAAACAATTAATGTTTCACTTTTTTCTACGTAAGCTTTTTTTTCATTATTTTAAGTGGATCTAAAAATGTTTTTATGTACAAAAAAAATTAAAGAAATTTGACTTTTATAAAATTTAGAAAAATTTTATTTTCACTTTTTTTATAAAAAGCACGTTTTGTTACTAAACGAGGACGTGTTTTTCATAATTAAACGCTATATTTGAAATTTAGCTGAACATCTGGCTCCTTTACTAGACTAATGAGGTTTATATCAGTGACCCACATCGACCTACAGATATGTGATTTATGTGCTGCAGCAGAATCGAGAATTTAAATTCACTCCGGTATCCTCTTAAGGGAGAACTACACGCAAAAAGTGAAAAACTAGTGACAAGGTCTAGTCAAGTTCAAAGTAAGATGAAAAGGTACCTACGTATTAGAAAAAACTTCCTGCACGTCCTACCTCAAAAATATGTATAATGTATAGGCAATTTAAATTTTCGTTAAATTCGTTTAAAAATGGGTTCAAAAGGGTTCACGCGCTGCAGAAATACAAAGACATGAGTACTATTTACCATTTCAAATTTTGCAGTTACGTAGACAAAGGATCAATGCAAGGCGCTAAAGAGCCATTTTGTATAAAAAAAAATTATATGCGACGGCATTTGCGTCAAAAAGTGGTCGAAAAATGGTCGAAAATGGACAAATCTACTTCTATTTTATAATTCTAGAATAGATTTTTTCATAAAAAATCGCATTTAGCGCCCAACTATACATATTTCCCTATTAAAATCACATTGAAGCTAATACATATCTCTTATAGTTTTAACATAATATTGCAGCGGCGGAAAGCTTGCAAATGATCCATAATACTGCGTGCAGTTCTCCCTTAAGTGTAATTTTAAAACTGTAGTTAGGTTAGGTCTCCTGTTTAATAAGAAATCACTAAATATAAATTACTCGACACTTATGTGTGCCTATATGGCAATTCCTTCGCTAAAATTTCAAGAAAATATTTATTCATTGTTTTATTTTTTTTGCTTCCTGAAAATATCACGAGTAAAAACAGCGAATTTATGATTAACAATGCCAAATTCTAATAAATCAACCAAACGAAGTTTTTTCATAATAATTAATAAAACCTCAGCTGGTAAATCTTCAAGACACGGCAATGCTATCCTGTTTAGCTTAAGGATAGAGTACTTTGCTGGGAATGCAATATTATTTTTAATTAATCGAGATAAATTATCCAAATGTTGAAATTTCACTTTTGACAAATTAGTATTGGAAGAGGTGAAATAAGTTAATGGATCGAGAAGTACGTTAAAATATCCCGAATCAATCGATTCTATTCCTTTAACGAAACAGTTTACAATTAGATCGTCAGAAGCACATATGATTGCCAATTTTACTTCAAATCTTTCCAAAGTTGGTAGTATCATCCTTATACAAAAATTCTTATTACTGAATGACTCAAGAGGTACATATTTACTTAAAGTTATCGTTCTTTTATAGTTGAATTCAAACGAAGGCTCATGGCAACTATAGTCATAGGGTACAAAACCCGATTCCACCATTATAAGAAAAATTAAACCAACCAAAATGTCAATTCTTGATTGAGACATCGAACGGGACTCAAAAAATTTCATTAAATTTTGTAGACTTTCTGGAGATTCTTCATATTTGTATTCTTCTAATAAAATTGGCTTCAGAACTGAAAATAAAGCATATTTTCAGTTTTTCTGATCATATCAACGTGTTTTCCATTTAATTTCATGATAAACTAATTTTTAATCTATCAATATTTGACATATATTAAAAATTAATTTAATTATTAGTTTATTAGACGAAGTACAATAAAAATGAAATCTAAAAATTGTTTCCCTTATTAATAAAATATAGCTGATTTATGCACTCCCTATTATTTTTCCTAATGATACCTGAATCAGCATTGCTCAAAGGTATCAATAAGAACTAAAAAGAAGTAGAGAAAC
This sequence comes from Kuschelorhynchus macadamiae, assembly GCA_030620095.1. Lineage (NCBI taxonomy): Eukaryota > Metazoa > Arthropoda > Insecta > Coleoptera > Curculionidae > Kuschelorhynchus > Kuschelorhynchus macadamiae. The sequence continues at coordinate 43,397 of JAUTXW010000085.1, forward strand.
ATGAACAAGGCAAAAAGGCAGGGCAGGCAGTGTTGATCTTACTCTTGCCGGCAAAGCAGCCATAAGTTCTGTGTTAATATGTGATATTTGAGTTTGTTTACATTGAAGGCTTTGTAGAAAAGCATAGTTACAGTTGGTTCTTGTAAGTAGACATGTCTAGTATTGAGCTCTTTTAAGATATGAAATGTCTGTCTGGTATTTAGAGAAAACCTCTGTGCCTTGTAAGAGAGTACGGTCGCCGTTCCCTTAGCTGTGCTTGAAAGTTGAGAGGTCTTACAATGGCCGTTCGAGTTGTCACGAAAGATAACTTGGAGACGAATAATGTCAAGCTGATATTTTTCGTTTGGGTGCTATCTGTTTGCCAGCAGATGCGTATCCAGGGAGCCTTACTCATTTTAGAGGGGCACTAGCTAGTTGTCGAGGAATCGAAGGCATCATATTGTATCAAATTAATTAGTTTTTATTAAAGCCTAATCAGAGAATGTATATGAGTAAATAATGTTGGCCAAGGAAGCTGTTGCAAGGGGCGTGTAAACCTCCGGTGAGTATACTCTATATGTATAAATAAGGCAGAACAGTAATTGTGTGTTTTGTTTCATGTTTCCCTAATCTCATTTATTGACAAGCCACAGAGTGAATCGCATCGCCAGAGACCCATGATTGGAATATTCAAGTAAGTTACAAAGCTAATGTATATACCTTCATAATTAAAAAATATAAATAAAAAGTAACTTATACATAAAACTTATAATCAGTACTTATTGTTTAGTGTAACTTAAGTAAAGCAAAAAATACATAGATGGAACTTGGGAGGCCGTAAGAAGTAATAAGGCCCAAAATGCGATTAAAAAATGAGTAAATTCCAAAGTTTTAAAGAATTTAATTTAAAAAAAATATATATTTATAAATCGTAATTATTCGATTTAAGTTCTTTTATTGCATATTATTGTAAACATGACTTAATATGATTATTTTATTATTTATTAATCATGTACAAAGCCAGTATAGGTATTTTTTGATCAATCAGCCAGACAAAGTACAATAAATAAGCGTGGACGTTAAGTTGCAAGAAAGGTTCTTGAGGTTCGTTAAGTTTATCAATTTTTATATTTTTAAGTAAATTTGCAAAATTGAGATTTTACACACTATTTTTTTATGTAACACAACCTTAACGGCTGTGCTCTGGTTATAATAGACCGCAGCTTACGTATTCGTTATCTGAATTCTAAACATGCCAGAGTATGCATTTTTTTTGTTATTTGAAGTGTTACGGCAAAATGTGTAAACACATTGTTATTACCGGGTGGCATTATTTTTTCGGATATGGCCTGGTCGTTTTCGATCACCGTTAACTCGCTTAGTTTGTATTTTTTCCGAAAGAATGTCGGGAATAGAAAATGTTTAGAAATTAAAAGTAATAAACGTCTACGTCTGATAACGGTCTCGAAAAACGTTATTCCTACGCTTTTTAAACTTTAAAAATAGAAACGAACAAGTCGAAAAGCCCCCTAGATGTACTGCCACCTGGAAAAGCGGTCGTTCAACAAGAAAAATAATACTTTATTCCACACTGAAAATTTGGTTTATGAAGTTGTCGTCAAACTAATTTCTAAAAACTTAATCACAAACAGACATTTATATATTGAGAGTCAATTTTTAATAGATCCTTTTTCGTTCTATTTATAGAAAGTTTTAGATTCTAAAGCCTAAATTTAAGTTAAAATTTTGGAAAACCATATAAACATGGTATTAACATGCTACAAATATATATCGGCTCCGGCGCTGGCTTAAATAATTGAAAATGACCCTTTGCTCCATTTTTAACATTTTTAAAATATGCTTAAATATGCTTACTATGGGACCACTCCGACAATATCCTGAAGATTCCCTGAAAATTTTATCCAAATTGATCAAACCATCGCGGAGTAATCGATGTACATACATAGAATATGTACAGGATCAAATTGACAACCTCCCCCTATTTAAAGTTTGTAAAAAAAATAGAAATACGATGACACCCTTTTTGTTTTAAAGATAAACCACGGAACACTGAAATTCACGTTTTGGCTTATAATTCGGATACGGACCACTGAGTCATAGATCTACCGCACTCTTCTCTACATTTTCCTGGTATCCTTTTTGTCCGTAACCCTACCAATGTTCAAAATATCTGATTTGATGTGGTGATCCAGATAACTTTCTAAATGGAAATATCTCGGTTATTTTTGAAATTAGAAAAAACATTTTTAAAAAAAAGTTGTTTGATTCGATCTGTTTTTTATACGCTTATATTTTGTGTTTGGTGTCTCAAAAAAGCAAGGCAAGTAGTAACTTTTGTTTTTATATAAATATATATATATATATATATATATATATATATATATATATATAATATAACACATGTTTTAATGTGTTTGAATTTTATATTAAATTCTTCATATTGTATAATATACCATGTATCAAAAATTAATGGTTTTCGAAATATGGAAGGTTTTAGAATTACGAAACACTACGATTTTTCGGATTTAATTCATTACCTATTCAAATACCAGCTGCTACCTAGAGATAAAAGTTTATTTTTCACTAGTAATCTCCCTAGTGCCTGAATTATTATCGGAAATTTTTCTGAAGGAACGATTTTTTTGAAAACTTTCCAAAAAAATTCGTGACCGAAGAAAAATTTCCGATTATTAATTCATCCACGTGGGAGATTCGGTTTCGCACCTCAATAAATAAATTACTTAATAATAAGAAATATTATGTAGCTATAGTTGGTTCGAAATCAAAATTCTTAAGTTGGCTCTGTGACTGACAACCGAAAAAGTATGTGTCAATAGTTTATGTCTATTTGAGGTAGTGATTTGAGAAAATAAAATATCTTGTCAAAAATTTTGAATAATGTCTCGTTTAGGAAGTGAAACTGAGAAATGTATAATGAAGGAGATTGAGCGTTTAATTCCGCATAACACCAAACGTAATAAGGCAAGTGTCTGGAAACAATTTATAGAGTTTTGTAATGAAAAATCATACGTAGTTGAAGACGTATCTACTTCCATTGTGCAGTTGGCAAATATTTTACAAGATTATGCTTTCAATATGAAAAAGAAGGATGGCGAAGATTACAAGGAAAGTGTGATAAAGATAATGTGGAATTCAACCGCCAAACAATTACAAGAAATGTGTTTTAATAAATTTAAAATTAAATTTGATCCATTATCCAATGCTGAAGTTGGGTTTATTAGCTACTGTTTGACTTTAAAATCGAGCTTTTTTAGCTGAATTCTGACTTGTTTTTTATCCGAAATTTGAGAAACATTTTTTCCGAAATTTACCTAAATAATTTCTCATTTTTTGCCTTTTCTTCATTTATGTAATAAATCTTCAAATTATGTAGAAATAATATTGACAGAGCCAATCAGTGTAAGAATTTATGAGCCAAGAGGAAATGCAAAGATAACAAATCAGGGTTTGATGGTTGGTAGGGATAAAAAACACTTGCGAAGGAACTTTTACTGTTAAAAGAATCTAAAACAGGCATGTAAAACACGGGCCCCTTCTTGAAACAAAAATTTCGATTTCTACAAATATTTTTTTTTTATTTTTTAGTTTGGAAATGTATTTTACTAAGAAAATTGATTAAAGGGTTCATTCATTCATGACGTAAAAAAACATGCATGAAAATACGTATTTATAGGTAGAAAGAATATGTTTGTTTAAAGTGGTCAAGTAATGGCTGCTAGAAAATTAGTTTAATTTTAATTTCAATCATGGAGGATCATAAAAAGCTTTAGGCTATTTTTTTTTAAGCAAATATTCCTTGAAATTGGCCAGTTTGTAAGCAAATATTTATCAAATGGCAATAATTTTCAAATGTAGCAACATTTACTAAAAATTTGCCAATAAAAATGCCTACTTGGTTTGCCTTTAGTACTCGCTAAAAAATGGCTAATTTAAGACCCAGGAGCCAGCGCACACTGGTCGATTTGCCTAGAATCACGGCATAAATGCATAAAATTTATTTGTCTCAACATGACCAAAAATGTCCTAAATTTAAAGTCAATAATACAAATAACAAGTTGGCTGTGAAAAAATTCTTTCCAGCATTTGTCGTTCACTCACAGCACACATCAAAACAGAAATATGTCAGCAGGTAATGCTTTGTGAGATTGTAATCTGAAAAAAGTGTAAAATTTTAATAGTTACTACAAAAACGTTATTACCTGGATCGATGCTTATTTTCGGTGGATGTTAAATCTTGAGGTATGTAGTTACAAAATATGTATAAGTTTTAGATATAAATAGGATATTAGTGGAAACTTAAGTCATAAATCTTAATGTCTGAAAAATGCAACTTTTTTTAAAGGAACCTATATTATAGAAAGCTTTTTGTTTATGTTCCTCCTCAGATCCCGGTTTCTAATGTATTTTTTTAACTTCTGTGATTACTTATCGTAATTATCCAAAAACAAAATTTTGCAGATATTTTGCAGTTTTTTCTATAAAATTTAAAATTAAATTGCGTGTTGGATCTAAAAATCAAACTTTGCATTAACATGTAGTGTGTTTAAATGATGTCATGCAAGATTTATCGTTAGTTATAGAATGTTTCGCTGTATTTGTTTGTTAAATACAATAAATTGATGTTGAAAACGAAATCAAGCCAAATACCTCTGTACAGGATGTCCAATTAATTTGTCAAAAAGTCCAAAAACGTAGAGAAAAAAAATTGTAATGAATATAATTCAATAAAATCCGTATTTTACGCATATGCAAAAATCTAAGAAGTTTTGAACTGGCTGCTATAATTTTTTAAAATAAACAAATTCTTTAATTTAAAAATTCAAATATTACTTTTTTTCAACATTTTATTATCTACCTACTTAAATTTTTTACAGATATGGAGGAACATGTGGTTTTGACTCATAGAGACCTATTTAATATACTGCAAAGTTGTCCTAAAAAAAAAAGTCGAGTCAAGATTTTCCTAGTTACATGCTCGTATATTACAGCTTACAAATCATGAAACTATATCGAAAAGTTTACAAATTAAAATTTGACGTTTTAAAAGTTAATTTTTAAGTAAAAGGGCAGCGGTTCATCGGATGAAGGAGGCTTTGATAAACAAATATGTTAAGTGGTGAGATCTTACTATTAGGTTTCTAAAAAATATTATTAGACATAAGAGACGCCCTATGGTCAGTTTTCAGTATAGCAGCGAGCGAACAAAACTTTTAAAAACTGCCCACCTTCGCAATGTAACCAGTACACAAGAACTTGCATATGCAACGCAAATGAGTTTCCGTTCAGAGAGAAATATTATGGCTTCCAAAATATTAAAAGATATAAGTAACGTGCCACATAAAGCTGAGAAATATTGCACTGCGTTAAATAATAATAAAATATCTCATTCTAAATTAACTAGTGATGAAGCTCTGTCATTGATAATAGAAGCAAAGTTGAGCAAGAGTCAATATAATTTAATCAGAAATCAGGTTAAAGAAAAAAACTGTGACGTGTTTCCTGCATACGATGAAATTCTGGAAGCAAAAAAGCGATGCTATCCTGCAGAAATTACTATATTTAATCTGACACCGAAGTTGAACTTATGCTGCAGTCTCTGCTAAATCATAGAAGTAAAAGACTAATTCATGTTCAAGAATCAGTTCTTCAAGGTCTTAAAGAAATGGATATCGATATGAGCTGAGTGAGGGTTCGATGGATCGTCTGGCCAATCCGAATATATTTGAGAGTGTAGAAAAATTGGACAATAGTCTATTTTTAACATCTTTAGTGCCTATTAAACTGGCATGCAACGAGCCCAGAAACTTTGGATCCTTCATCTGGCAAAATCCAAGATCTTCATCTCCTCGATTTTGTAGGTCACATAAGTTACAATTCGCCCGTGAAACAATACAAATGACTATGCAGGAAAAGAAAAATATGGATGATCAAAAATAAATTTGTTCCTTTTAAGTATATTCTTTATAATAAATCAATAACGGTACATTTTGAACTACATCTCACAATGACTGACGGCAAAGTTTGCAATGCTCTAACATCAAATAGTTCAACTCAAAAATGTTATATTTGCGCGGCCAAATCCAGGGACTTCAATAATATTAATGCTGTATTCAAAGGTCGACTGCTGATAATAATTTGAAATATGGACTCTCAACATTACACGCCTGGATACGTTTCTTTGAATGTCTTTTACATTTAGCTTATAAAATGAGCATTTCCAAGTGTCAAGCTAGAGGTGCGGAAGATAAGTTAAAAGTTTAGAATCAAAGAAGCGTATTCAGGAGCTTCTTCGTTCTCAGATGGGGCTAATTGTAGACAAACCAAAGCCAGGTTTCGGTAGTTACAATAATGGAAACACAGCGCAGAGATTTTTTGAGGGTGCATAAATCGTAGCAGAAATAACTAAAATTAATATTAATATAATTACAAAATTTCATGTGGTATTGCAAACTCTGTCGTCAGGATTTGATATTAATACAGATAAATTTTAAAAAAATTCACTAGAAACAGCAAAACTTTTTGTATCTTTGTATCCCTGGTATGTTGTGCCTATTACCGTGCATAAGGTTTTGATTTACGGATCAGACATAATTAACTCTTACCTTAATCCTATAGGGTAATTATCCGAGGAGGCACAAGAAGCTCGGAATAAAGGCAAAAAAATATAGGGAAGATTTTTCCCGGAAGACTTCGAGAACTGATAATTTAAAAATTTAAAAGATGTAATAAATCGAGTTCTTGTCTCCTCGGATCCTTGCATTTCGAGGTTAAGAAAACTACCACAAAAAAGATTAAGACATCCTTTTTTTTATTTTGGGTATAGGCATAACTAGACATAAGTAAGTAGGTATTTTGGTTTTATACTTTTAATTCTTATTTTGTGACTACACCCTGTAGATTTGCATCTTGGATCAATTTTGCACAATGGAGACCAATGTTTAGAAATTAAACTTTCACTTTAGGGATAGACATAACTAGACAGTAGACATATATAAGTATATTTAATTTATGTCTTTAATAATGATCTTGTGACTACACCCTGTATATAAATGTGGATTTTAACAATTTTTTAAAATCACAAATAATATACATAAACGTAAATAACTATAAATAAAGAGGTAATGATTCACTAGAACAGCTACTTAAAACTAAGGATGGGGATACATTTCAAAATTTAGTCTTTATTTTTTACATTTTCTAAATGGTCTTTGTAGTCCCTGAGCCCAAGATACTCCACGAAACATTATTATATCCCGTAAAAAATATTTTAAACTATCATTATTAAATAAGTTCTCATTGTTCTCAGCAATATTTTTAATTTTTCTGTTTTTTGCCACGTTTCCGTAAAAATCGACCAGTGTGCAGCGTAACAAAATTAAACGACGATTTCCCCAAGACGGCATTTTGATATGTGGTGGAATATTTAATCTTTTTATTAGACATTTTGTGTGGTAAATAATTTATATTTCGTTTTTCTAAATACATCTTCAGTTTGGCAATATTATAGCAAAAATAAGCGAAATAAAACTACCCAATTTTAGTTTAATTTTGAAACAAAAATATGATAATAAAGGCGATATTTTTTTCTTTCAATTTTTGTGTTCTTAAAATGTCATAATCTGGCATTCTTATATAGCTATTATTACTATAATTAAACTTAAATACTTGCTACAATATTTTTGGTTGGAATTTGGGCGAAATACCTACTTATTGATTATATTCTGACCTTAAAGCATTTAAACAGCTATGCTTACTATAATTTAACTTCAATACTTACTAGAATATATCTGCTTTTATGTTGTGGCAACAAAATTGACAGATATTTCTACTTTTTGGCCATCCAATATTACAAAAAAAAAGTTGGAGGTTTAATTACCCCATAAAAGATATTTTTTGGCCAAGTAATTATACTATAGCCTATCTACATTAAAAACTGCTACTTTTGAAGCCAAAAAATCTAATTTGAAGTGAGCTTTCATGGCTAGAAAACAAACCAAGAATCTTTTGCCAAAATTTGATCTCTGGTTTTTATGTTACTTTTGTGACTAACTGTTAGACCAAAAAGCCCACCAACTAACTTGTGTTACTTGGGTTGCAATTTGTCTTTCGATAAAAAAATCGTATCTCTAAAAGCGTTCATCTTTCCAAAATATGGACAAACATCGTATCAACGACCGATCGGCCTAGCAGTTACAGGTTAAATTTAATCCGCAAATGCAGGAAATAGCTTTAAACTGGGAAATAAAAAAAGTGTAGTTCAAGTTTTCCCGTGTAAAAAAATCGAAAGGCGAAGAGCGGTTTTTAAGATATTTGAATGTATTAAGGCAAAAATGCAACGTTTACTCCAAACGTTTCTTCTTGGAGAAACACGAAATTATTCATTAAGCATGAAGGCATCTAAGTATACTAGGCATTTTTCTTATATTATTCCATGTAAAGGCAGTTACATGAATCATTCGAAAATCACTGGAGCGTTGCATAAACCAAACGGCATAAATTTAAATTGCCACAATTTAGTCCCATATGCTGTCTTTTCTTTATCTTTTGGATTAAGCTTTACTTGCCAATAATACTATTCAGCTCTAGGGTCGAGAATCATTCTGATCCCGCTAAAATGTCCAAGGTATCGTCAATTCTTGGCAAGGAAACATGTCTTTCTTTATGAAATCATTAAGCCAGCTGACGGGGACACATAATCTAGTGGAGCCATCTTTCTTCTTACCTAAGACTACTGGTGATGACCATGAGATTGTTCTATAATGTCTTGTTTTTCCACTAGCATCTTATCAACGTCATGCCGCTCGGCTGAAGGTAATCGTCTAGAAGGCTGTTTTATCGGCGCTGCATCATTATTTCGATGTTGAACTATATTGGTTTTTCGCAGTCAGAAAGAGAGAAAACATCTTGATTTATGCTCAGAAGTTCTTCCAATATGTTCACAGTCACTTGATTCAGTAAATGTTTTGATGATATCGCCAGGTCGCGAAGAACCTTAGGTAGAATGTGTGCAAGTCCTACTGTAAATTTTGTATTGGCAGGTTGACAAATTCCAATTTCATACACTCTTTGACTTGCTGAGGGTTATCTTTTAGAATCAACATTTTGACAAACATCGCGTTCCTTCCACATTTACTTTAGGTTCTTGCTGGTAAAATTCTCTTTGCATGTAGTGGACAGTCTTGAATTGGTTCGAACACAATTACTTCTTCGTCTAAGTCGTTGAGCATTGCTTTGACTACATATTCCGAACTCGCAGATAAGGTAGATTCTTCTAGCTAAACAACTTAGTGGAATCATTTCTTCGGAGCAAGTTTATTACTGTTTCTTAATTTTTCGTACGTAGGGCCTGTCATGACAAGTGAAGTTTAGAATGGTATTACAATAATTAGAGATTTTCGAAACAAACTCATTTAGGATGTTGATCTTTTCTATACTAGACTATACTCCTCGAAAAGAGACGATAAAGATTTTTGCCTTAATGGGATTTTGAAGATATGTCTATGAATGTTTAAAAAAAATAATTTTCTTTTATTTGACATATCTGGTTAAAGACAAAAAAATGGACAGTGTAAACATGTTTGTTCTAATAAATGTTTGTAGACAGCTCTGTCGAGGATAGGTGCCGTCTGTACATCTTACATATTTTTCATACTGAACCTTTTATTCAGTATTAATATATATTCAAGAACTAGTTGCACTATTCCTAAGTAAAGCATTATTAAAATATCATATTCAAAATTTTTAGCAAACTAATTTTGGATACATAAAGGGTGGTAATTTTAGATTCATTAATTAAATATTTAGATCCTTGTAATTAATTTGGAAATATTTCCATAGGAATAGAAATGTTAATTAAATCTGATAAGGGGCATACTGCTTAATTTTACCTCGTTGAGAATAGTGTATTTTATATTATTGTTATATTTTATAGTTATTGCAATTCTCTATTTCGACTCGTTTTCGAATAGTAAGCTATTGAAATAAGAATTCCAGTCGTACAGTTAAAACTGTTATTTTTAATTTTATTTTATAAGATCTTGAAAATAATCACTGTTAACCTCTAGACAATAACAAACTCTACTTTTAAAATCACTTCACTAAGGCAAACATCAGTAGTTTTCTGTTGTAGTTCTTGTAAATCAGCAACCCATTAATTTTTCACTCGACGAAATTCTTATTTCAATACCTCACCATTCGAAAATGGGTTGGAAATGGAGACCTCCGGTTTGCGCAAAAATGTTTGTGTTTTAGAGATCTCCAAACTCAGGTAAAAGTCGACATAGGGTTGAATTTAGATAATAACCCTAAACGACGCGACGCCGCACAGTGTTGCGCTAAGTGGACAAAATTCAAAAATGCTTGAATTTTATTTTGGATATGTTAATACTGCTATCTTTAAAGGAATGCCAGTTGATGATAAGAATATAATGTTATACTTTTTTTGTTCACGAATTCCAAAGAAACAGAGATTTAAAATACGAAAAAGAATTTTGTGCGTTTATTGGGAGATCAGTATAAGATTAAATTTTTAAAGGGCATTATATCGTTTTTTGAATATTTGTTTAATATATTACCGGAACTATGGACGTTATTGTTGAAGGTCAATCAGTTACGCAATTATCCTTTAGTAGATAATTAATTAAAATAATTAAAATACTTTTTTTAACTTTAACTTAGCATTGTAAAAATGTATGGACTTATAGTCCTATGAAATTTTAAAAATAAAATCTTTAAAACAATTACTTTAAAATGACACCTACCATTTTTTGCGAATTTTTGCGATTGTTGCTATTTGTTTATTTTTATAGAACAATCTCCTGCAATTCCTAATAGGATGTTATATCAAAAATGGGTAACTTGCGAAAAGCATAAAAAACCTTTGTAGTTATGGAAACAATTCAGGCTTACTTAAAACTCGAAAATTGTTCAACTAACATAGAAAAAAAATTACTGCAGAGCAGCAAGTTATTTTCATCAAATTTGGAACGAATGTGGAACGACTGTGGCAGACGCCCCGATGTTTTTGAAAAGAGGCATTTTAAATGGCTACAAGGTAATTTAAAATTGTTCAATATTCAATTCAACCGAGAAGAAGAAGAAATTGAACCCCGACCTGGACCTAGCCGTGGAAGACCGCGTCCCTTTTAAAGATTCCCTTTTAAAGATGCGTAAATAAATTGCGTAGAATAGAAGAAATAATAGCCAATTATACACCAGAAGAAATATGTTTTGCGGCAGAAAGGGTCAAATTTCAACGTTATGAGGTTCAGACAGGCCAAAAATTAACGCCTGAAAATGCTTTGGCCTTATTCTGTGATTTAAAGCTTTCTGTTGAAAAATATAATATACTGCGTTCAAAGATAAATTCTTTACATAAGGACTGTTTCCCGAGCTACCGCACACTTTTAGCAACTAAAAATGCACTTCTACCATCAAAAATTACTGTTACTGAAACATCAGCTGAAGTAGATCTTCAAGAGCTTTTAGATAAAACTACTGACAGTATTTTAAAAATTCCAAATTTAACGTTTAGTTCTAATATAAATTTAAAACTAGTTTGCAAATGGGGGTTTGATGGTAGCTCGGGGCACAGTCTCTATAAACAGGTATTTGACGATGGTTCCTCAACAGATGAGTACATGTTTCTTGTGGCATTAGTACCTCTTAAGTTAGTTGATGTCGAAAGTGAAAACGTTTTGTGGTCAAATCCACGTTGGTCTTCAATATGGTATTGTCGACCAATTGCATTTAAATTTGTTAAAGAAAATCCGGATATTATTCGCACCGTCGAAAATGACATACAAGCAATAATACGTGATCTTAAAATTTACACTCCTTTTTCTGAAAAAAATATAAGTGTTTTTTACGAGCTGCTACTAACAATGTTTGATGGAAGTGTGGCCAATGTTTTATCTGAAACTAATTCTACTTCAAGGTGTATCATTTGTGGAGCCACGCCAAAGGAAATGAATCAGGAAGCAGTGTTGCAAAAACACCAAATACAGAAAATTATCGCTTTGGCTTATCGACACTTCATTGCTGGATTCGTTTTTTTGAATGTTTATTGCAAAACTTCAAGAATTCAAAGCAATACAGATCTAATTAGAACCCTTTTAATTAATTCTGACCCAAAAATAGCCTACCTGAGAAATATTTCCAAATCATCAAAAAATGTCGTTAAGTGGGACATGGAAATTCAAGAATATTTATAGGACAATGAAAGCATAGAACAATCATTCCAAAACGACTTGGATGAAAATATGCTTGAGTGATTTTCTTACAAATATTCGTATTGTAACACTTTTTTTATGGTTCATTATAGGGTGTTTAAAAAAAAAAATTATTTAATTTAGAAATTTATATTTTTATATTTTTTTATGTTAAGGACTGGTTTATTATTATTATTATTAATTAATTTTTCTAAAATTTCCTATTTTTAATGCCAAATATTTTTTTAAATCTATTTTTTACACGAATATTACTTTTTTAAAATTTAAACCTGCAATTACTTTTTGTTTCACCCTGTATAATAGGAGCCATTTTATTTTTCTTATATTTTTTGTGTTTAGGTTGTTGATTAAGGTGCATATGTATAAATAAAAATTTTCGCAATAAGTAATTTATGTCTGTATTCAATCTACGAATTTTGTCCCAGTTCTCCTATAATGTGCAACACTGTGCGCCGGCCCGCGATCATTTGAAGGTAGTCCCCTAGTGCTAGGAAGACGAAAATGAGAGGGTCAGAAGATATAGGGGGGGGGGGGGAATTTTAACTTTTATATCTCGAAAAGGAAAAGAAATAGAAAAACCTCGTTTCTACTAAAATATATAATTCATCGAGGAGTACATTCGGTGATTTAAAAAAAAAATTAACTAGGGGTAGAAGGGGGAGACAAACTGGTTTCTTGCCTAAATCGCTTCTAGCTCAAAAACGGTGCATCCTAGAGGAAAAGGGTGAAAAGCTCCAAAAACTACCCTCATAACATTTTTTCGTCCACGGACCTATTTTGTACTAATATTGACGTTGGTATTGTTCAAAATAATACTTGCAAACCATCCCTGCGGATAGCATTTAGGCAACAAAGTATTTGAGAAATCTAACATTGGCTTGACGTCGAACTCCAACTATACCAGTTATAGTAATATTTACTAATCTTTCCAAAGTCGACTTGACGTCGGCACGTGAAAAGATACAACGTCGAAGGGAAAGTTGGGACATTGTGGGAACAAAGTACGGAAAATGTTTAAAAAAAATTGGTACAAAACTATAACTAGTTGCAACTTAAAAGTCGTGACAGGTATTATTTTGAGATATAAATTTAAACTAGAGAATGAACGAAGCTATTGCATTAATGAGGCCGTTTTAATTTAGCTGTGCAACAATGTCACAAGCGGCCATTATGTAATCCTGACTAAATTTTGGTTCAATAAGGTATTTAGTAGGTCATATTTCAGACGTCTAAATGCAAAATCCGACAAGTCGAAAAATTTGTAAAATTTGAGTTTTGTTCATTATCTAAAGCGCTATTAAATTCCTTATTATTTTCTTGCAAATACCGACAATATCCATTAGATATATAGTATAGAAAATCAGGTTTAGGTGCAAAAACCGTCAAGTCCTAGCACTGTTTAAATTAAAACACCGACATGTCCGCGTCAGCCAATAGGAACGTGTGAGTCAGGTCACATGTCGACTACACCAAAATCTCCATGTTTTATTGTTTAATAGTTTTGTAAACGTTCTGGAAGAGATACGGTGTTCAAGTTTCGTTTTTTTTTCTTTATTGAAAAACAGTTGGAAGATCAAAACGACGTCCAAACGGGACATAGCAAAAAAACGGTAAGGCCGATCAGAAAAATCAGTGTAATAGTTAAAACGTGTTTTTGTGTTTTTTGTTACAGGTATTCATCTAAAACCTTGCCAATATTTCCTCAATATATCCATACGGGTAAGCCATACCAACCATTTAAATGTTCCTCAATGCTTACTACGAGGGATAGTATATATTTCCAAGAACCGTTTTATCAATCTCCAAACACAATTAGACAGAACCAATTTATACTAAAAAACTGCAATACTGCTGATCACAAAAGAATAAGAAAAAGGAAAGAAGAAAGTAACACATCAAAATCTATGACGGAAGCGTATTATGTCAATGTGTGTAGACAAAGCTTTATGGATATTTTGAAAGTAAAAAGGGGTAGAATTTTAAATATTCTCAAACGTTATAAGGAAAAGAATAAAATCCCTACAGAACGTCGAGAAGGAGATCGAGTGAAAGAAAGAAATAACAACAAGCGAGCAGCTATAAAAAAGTTTGTGGAGCTATTAAGGTGTGTTGAGTCTCACTACTGCCGCTTCAAATTTTCTCACAGATTTTACTTGCCAGCTGAACTAAATATTAGAAAACTTTGGAAAATTTACAATAAATCTGTCGAACGGGATCTGTAAGTTAAGAAGTCATTTTTTGGATACTTTTTCAGAAGAAAATATAACGTTGGTTTCGGGACTCCATTAACTGATGTTCCACATGTCTTCAGTTTAAGGAAAAAATTAAACAAAGTATAGATAACGACACAAAAAAACAGCTAATGACTCAGCAGCGAATTCATAAAATTCGAGCGAACAACTTTTACCAACTATTAAAAGAAATGATGATCCAGAAGTTGTAACGTTTAGTTTTGACTGAGAGAAAAATTTAACCTTATTAAATTAAATTCCAGACCAGAAACAGTCAACATGTCGTTGGTTTGAACGATTCGATGAAATGCTGAAGCAGCATAATTTTAAAAACTTATTAGCCGATCGTTGTTTATATTTTCTAGACACCGTCCAGATAAATTAAAATATAGGCATACAGGTAAATAGACATAATGATCAAATTACCTCAGATCAAAGCTTATATCCGAAAACAATTTTGAAGAAATATAATATGATCAATTGTAAAACTGTTAGTACTCCTTTTTCTACTAAATTAAATTATATCGAGTTAAACTGTGATGAAAATGTAAATGAGCCATGCAGAAATTTAATTGGTTGCCCAATGTATGTTATGTTATGCACAGGGTCTGATTTGTGTACATTTATAAATTGGCTAAACAGATATCATAATAAAAATAATAAAGAACTATGGCAATGTCAAGCGCATTTTGAGATACATAAAAGGTTCACTTAAACTAAAATTGGTTTATAAAAGAAGTGATATTTACAATCATATTCTTATTGTCTATCTAAATTCTGATTGGGGTAATAATGAAAACGACTTAAGAAATACATCTGGTTTTATGTTTAAATTATTTGAAAACTGTACTGTATATTTGAATTCCAAACGACAAAATTCTGTAGCAGCTTCATCAACGGAAACTCAATATATGGCACTTTTCGAACGTGTTCGTGAAGCATTATGGCTTAAATCTCTTTTAGGGATATTCATATTAGATAACTCATAACTTTATATGAATATAATAATGGCTGTATTGCAATAGATGATAATCCTGATTTTCATAAACATTCCAAGCATACTGATATTAAATATCACTTTACAAGGGAACAGATTAAACAAGAAATATTAATTTTAAAATATATTTCTACAGGTGATCAACTGGCCGATGCCTTCACAAAATCTCTACCTTTCCAGTGGTTTATTGAGCTTCGCTTCAAAATGCGCCTGGAGGCCTACAAGGTCTGATTGGGTTTTAGGGGGTATTTCCAATCCATGCAACAAATGCTGGAAAAGTTCTAGAATTATCCCCATAGCGATCAATGTGAATGCTTCCCTAAAGTTTTTTTTTATACAAACTTGTAAAAAATTTTTTTTGTTTGTTTATTCCTGTTTTCCCTTTTTGAGTATCGAGTTCACCCGGTAATACAAAAAGGACAATAATAGGAATGTCATATTACTGCTTGCCTTTAATAAAGAGAATAAATATGTTTATGTAACAAAAATCTGCTAATTAGACAGGTAACAAAATCTTTTCTTCGTGTGAGCCGTTTTCATAGCATATACGTTTAAGTTTAACGAGTTAAGTTTTTGAATAAAGATCATGGCTTGTATTGACATTTAATATGTTGTTTCTGTTCTGCCATTTTCCTAATTTAAATCTAATGGGTTGTGGCCCGCAATTATCCTTTTAACCTATACACATATGCCTTTTGTATTTATTAAAATTTTTGACAGTAGTTTCAAATCCGGCGGCCAAAATTATTTCGTTCTTTTATTCTACCAATTTTGTTTCACAGTAATAGTTTAGTAAGAATTAGGACATACTTTACAGACTAATCAGGAGTAAAAAGATGGTATATTAAATAATCCTTGAACCCAACTAGACGCCAGTTGGGTATTGTGTTAATTTGTAATTGGTACACTAGTTCTAATATAAAATTACATTTAAAATTCGTACCAGTTTATCCCTATATTATATTCAATATTTGTGTAAAATTTAAAGTCAATTGAATAAGACTTTTTACGTTAATTTGTTAAAAAAATTATTTTGCCGCCATTTTGTTTTGCTATCTTTGATTCACACTAAACTGTTACCAGTTTATTCCTATGTAACACTCGATTTTTGTGCTAAATTTGAGGTAAATTGGATGAGTAGTATTTTTAGAAATAATTTTTTTAACGTTTCACTAGGCGGCCATCTTGTTCCAGCGTATTGGATTTTTACCGAAATATTACCAAGTCATCCCCACATAACCCTCAATTTTTGACTAAAATTTGAAGTCAATCTGGTAAGCAGTTTGTAAGCTGTACCGCGAACTGACTGACAGACTGCCAGACGCACCGACGGAATTGATAAAACATATTTTTTGGCATCTAGGGACGCTAAAACGTGAAGATATGTAAAACCTGAAAGGGTGATTTTTTTCACGATTACAAAAATTTTGGCAGCTATTTTGTTCCGCCATCTTGAATTAGTACCGCAATTTTACTAGTTCATCTCTATACCACAATTAGTTATGAGACAATTTAAAATCAATCCACTAAATTACTTATTTAAATTAAATTTTTAAATAATAATTTTTAATAATTTTATTAAGCCATTTTGTTTCACGACCTTGTACTGGTGCCAAAATTTTACCAGTTGTTTCCTACATCATACTTGATTTTTGTGCAAAATTTGAGATAAATTGGGTAATTGATTTTTTAGTGAAATTTTTTTTTAGATAGAATAACTAACTAAAACGTAAAAAATATTATTTTATTTTTTACTTTTTAGTGCAAAAGTCGATTTTATTTTTTCTATAATTTTTTTATTTTATCCGAGTTTTAATATAACATAAGGTTGTTTTAACAAATAAGCACTTAAAAAAGCAAATTTTGTTTGTAACTCCTGCCCCTAAGGACTTTAGATATACAACAATTCGAGGTATCGAGCTTTTTGACTTTACGATGAGGATAAATTGGAGAAGCAAGTCTGGTGCCAGCCAAGGCCCATTAACTCTAATATAGGTTACCTCGATGAGCAGCAATCGGGCGAGGGAGACGCGCGGGTGACACAGAGGTCGTGACGTCGACTGGCGACCCGATCTGACAAGGCGGCCAGTTTATTGCTTATTCAGCTTGACGCTTTCGTTGGATAGTTGTAAGTTGTGTTTTTCAGAGTATTTATTTACTTCCTCAAGTGAAAGGGGACCAAAATAACCGAAAAACTATGGAAAATTATCAGCAATAGACACAACAACATAAACCTAGAAGCCGAAAGTGTTCTTATGACACAGGTTATTTATAAAAATGAAATATTTAAATAAACTGGTGAAATTTTTAATTTGTTACCGTCTAAGCATAAATTATGTACTGATTTCCTTTTATTAAAATTATTAAAAAAGATGATGATTAAATAATTGTGTTTACAACAAATAGTATACCTATAATTAATAAAATATGAAATTACTTATAATATACATAAGGTGTCCCCATAGTGTGTTCTCGGTTGATATCTTAGTACTGGTTAGAAATAGAGAAGAAATTTATGGTAGACTATTAAAATGGACTATGGACAATATATGAAGTAGACGTAGAATTTTAGATAACATTCAAAAATGTAATAAAATATAGGGTGTTTCATATATGAAAAACTATTTAAGTAGGTATATAAGTCATCCTATATACTAATATTTATATTTAAACTTTTTTTCTGTCTCTAACCATTATCACCAAAACCGAGAACACACTACTGGGACACCTTGTATAAAAAAATGTACATTTTCTAAAGTTTTCAACTATTTTTGATGTTAAAACTTTTTACAATAATATTTTTTTGAGACTTTAAAAATATAGCATATTTACTAAATACGATGCGAACTTTTTGAAATGCACTCAGCAAAAAACTTGGGTAAAATTTGAATCAACATCCCTAAACATAAATTTAAAATTATAGTAACTTATATCTTGATGGCTGCATTTTATTGTAACAAAAAAGTTTCAATTTTGAACAAAAAAAGATTAATATATGTAATTAAATGCACACAGAAGAAATATGGACAATGCCGTGCTAAAAGAAGCCGGTCGCCGAGTGACGTAGATCGCTCACACCGAGTTGGGATAGGTCAAGATCGCTCGAGGCAACCTATAGAGTTAATGGGCTTTGGGTGCCAGCAGCCGCGATAGTTCCAGCTCTAATAATGAATAATAAAATGGTTGCAGTTAACTCGTAGTCGAATTTATTGTAGTTGGTTTTATTTATTTTAATATATAGAGATTTATTTAGATAATATTAACCATTCAAAATTATGTTTAGAATGGTTATCAAAGAAAGAAAAATGAAATAGTTATTGATGTTACAATATAGCTATTCCTATGCAGTTCGGGATATGAATAGAATATTGCCTAGATAATGGAATTCCGAACAGAAATGTTTAAAGCTTGCAACCTAGAATTATATATAGTTACGAGCGGGTAAAAAGCCCACTGATTTATTTTCTTACAATAATGTAATATTAATAAAATAGATGATTATTTTAAAACATGGGAATAAGTGTGGCGGCACTTTTATGTTTAAGCAATTATTTGGAAAACAGAAGCCAAAAACTGAAGATTGATAATATCTGATAGTCTGGAGAATGAGCGAGGAGTTCCCCAGGGCAGTGTTTTGGGGCCTTTACTATTTTCATTGTATCTTGGTAACATAGTGGTGGCAGCTAGTTTATGTTCTATACACTTGTTTGTGGATCACACGATTATCCACTTTACTTGTTCAGATAATGACAGATTAGTGGCGTTAATAAATAATACTTTAGAAAACAGTTTTAGGTGGTGCTGCACAAATACACTGAAAATAAAGTTAAGTAAAACTAAATTTATGTTAATATCAAAACAACGTTATCAAAATGTTTGCTCTTATTCAAGTTAATAATAATGTAGTTGAACAAGTTCAAACATTTAAATATTTAGGAATTATTATTGATTGGGGATTAAATTTTAAGTCATTCAAAAAACCCAATTAAGACTATTTCTTTTTAAGATAACTTATTTATGTATATGTGGCAAGTATTTAAACTCGTGGACTAAACAAATAATTTATAATACATTTAATATTACCCCATTTTAATTACCGTTCTACAATTTTGTTTTTATTAAATCAAAATGATCTAAGTTGTCTTCAAAAACTACAAAATCGAACCATGAGAATAATTTTATCTAGACTTACGCCAATAAAGACAATGTTCGCTGCCCTGAACTGGCTCTATGCTGGGGATTTTCTTCTTATAGAGCCCTAATTTTTGTGTTTAAAATTAGAATAGGCAATGCTTGCAAGAACTTTGATTTTTAATTTTCAGGTTCATGCCCATAACACTAGATATAGTAATAACGTCCATATCCAACATGTAACAAGTAAACATGCTCAAATGTCAGTATTTTATAAGGGGTTAGTAAAATTTAATCAATTAACACCTTTTTTAAAAAATATTCAATCTCTCCCACTTTTTAAAAATAAACTAAAAATGTATCTACTCTCCCAAAATAAATGTAATTTATGTTTTACTATCAGTTCATGTGGCCTATTATCTTATTTACCCTATTCTGGGCATATTTACTGAAATTTTGTGTATCGTTTTAACTAATGAGTCTTTGTAATTATTACTTTAACTTTTTTACTCTTATTTATTTTGTATATATGTATTGAGATATTAAATATTTACTGACTATTGTAATTATAAATTAGATGTGACTAAATAAACGATTTATATTATTTATGTTGTGTCTAATAGATTCACCTATAAATTTATTATTTAGCTCTTTCGCCTAAAAAAATGTAGTTTCTCATTACATTGTAGCCATTTCTTTCTTTCGTTTGCTGATCATTTCGTTATGTACTCGTCTTCTTAGAAATAAAATAAGCCAAAGTAAAATTAAGACATACCTAACTCTAGGTGGTGCAGGCGGCGACAAATTTTTTTTAGTACCTTAGGATTTTTTTTTATTTCCTGACATGATTACAAATCCTAAACCTCTGGGAATTTGCCGACTGAGTTGATGCATTTGCAATGCAGGTAAGTTGTCACAAACATCTATTATACTTCGAATAGACAAACCATCAGTTACAAATAAATCAAAAATATTAATTGCTTAGAATACATGTGTTCCCAGAAGCGTGATTTGAGATAATTATCATGTTACCCTATATTTTTGTAACTTCCATAAACAGGTATTATATTTACAACAGGATTCCAATCAGTCTCTTTTTTTTTAAAAGCACATTTTCGTCACAGTTCTTATGTTTTACTAAAGGTAATTTTTTAAAGAGAATTGGTATATTCCAAATTAGCACATAGCATTAAATCATTTACTTATTCTACCAATATTATAAATAAACTGTTTTCCCAGTGTCCAGTTAATAATATGCTTTTTTTACATCATCATTTATACGTCACGCCGTTGCGCGTGGCTGTGCGGAGAATAGTAATACTTTCAATTCTGATAGGTGCAATATATGGTATAGTATAGTATGATTTCTCAATCAACAGTGAGTCCAGTGAATTTTTGAAGGATGTTTGAGTTTTAAAGGTTAAAAAATAGTGAGTTTAGCAGGTAGTTACTAAAACTACTCCAAAATCACATAGCCCAGGTGTGATTCTACCAGTAAATAGTAAACCATCTCAGCCATACCCACATCAGTCTCATTTAACACAATCCAAATTACACGCGAGAGAGCCTCCAAGACTTACATCATCAACAACACACTCAAAATTCATAATGTTGGTTAGAGAACAACAGAATTGAGTCTCACCACTCTTTGACTTTAGAAATGTCTCTTGTTCTCTTTTCTCTAAGTATGACCACACGTTGATGTCAAAAAACCAAAGTGTCCCAGAAACAAGGCATACCCACAAGCAAGGCAACAAGGTCTAAGTGCCAAAAATAGCAAACAATTTTTTCTGCTAAAAAGGTTTTAACCATTTTTGCATCCTTTATCAAGTCTCAGAAGGAGCTTGTTCCATACCCACCGGTATGCCACTGGGCCCATTGATCGTCCGCAAAGAGCGTGAACTGTCCTCTAAGGTCGACCAGAGTCAGATCATTATACAGCAGAGAGAAAATTGAATTGTCCTAGCACTGACATACCTCCACAATTTTACCATATTATGTCTTTAAATGTATGAATAATTTGCACTGACTTGTATTAAGTAATATCTCGTTTGTGTCTGTAAACTCTAGGTAAAAAATATTTAATCTACATAATACCCACACATGATAAAATGTTCTTTCAGTTCTTGTTACTAAATATATTAAATATAAATATAATTGAATTGGCAACAAGGAGATTAGGGTTGTTTTAGAATCAGTAAAAAAATAAAGAAGTGTGCAAAATGTAAAATCGTTTTCCACTCAGTGTGCTTAGTGTACGTTCTAAACAAAACGCGTTAACATTACTTCTAAAGTAGAAAAAGATAATATTGTGATCAAAGAAATAATGAATTTTAGAAGTAACACAGAGCAGTTGCAGATTAATTCAAACATCTTTGAAATCAGTCAAGCTTCCCTAAAAATGAGAATTATGGTTTTGGAAGAAGCATCAAATAAAGCGATTATTAAAAACCAGCTACTTTCTAGGGTATTCCCGTAATGCCGACAACACCAGGAAATTACGAACCACTATCAGAGGAACACTTAATTTAAGCTCCGTAAGAATAATTTACTTGGCAACCCTGAACTAAGCCTTAGTTCGTCAACCCCGCAGCACCACAGTAAAAAAAACAAGCAATTTCTCGCTACACCACTGGGTAGAGCGAAGGGAATAATATTTATAATTTTAATACATTTTTATTGTTTTAATATAGATACTTTTTTACATCAAACCAAGAAAAAAGGCCTAACCAGGGCTAACCAAATCGCAGTCCGGTATTTAAAACACAACTACATACAAACTTATATGTTTTGCTTGCAAACTTATATGAAACTAAAAAAAATCACCTGACGTATACTCCGGCATTATCAGCTATAAGGACTACTATGAAGACAGCAGTGACTCATCTCTTAGATTATGGAGTCACTCAGCCACTACATGTTCAATCGCTGACTAATCGTTAAATTCTACTGATAAACCAACAGATATAATCAAAAACTTCAATATATTGATCTTGCATTAAAAAAAACACAAATATGAATGACATTTCTGGAAAGGCAAACAATAAGTGTCTGTTACCAAAAAAAGAGACCTAAGAATCGGTAAATAGTCTTGTAACGGAAACAAAAACACACTACTTATTGGATGTTCACCTCTGGTCTTGAGCAAAAAACAGACCCTAAGGATGTTTAAAAAGTCCCAATCTGGAAAATGCTATAAAACGGCTAAGAAAAAGGGCAAATCAATAAAAAGTTACTTTTCATACGCAGCAGTCAGCAAAAGTAGGTCCCGGAAGCGTAAATACATTCCTTACCACGATACAGCTTAGCTTGTTTCTGTAATGCAGTAAACAATGTACAAGATGTAGCACTATAAGAAGTTATGCATTATTTACTACAGCACAGCAATGTATTTCGATGTAAGACAGACCTTTCTCAAGGATATAAGCGCGTTAATGCAGAATGCCGCAATGACTCATTTGACACAGGTGCGTTTTAAAAACAATTTAAATCAGTCAATAAGAGACATATCTGATTGTAGAATATGACTGCAAAAGTATCATGCTACAACTGTGGCTAAGTTATGCACCAAAATGAAAAAGGGATGGATAACATAAATTATTATCATAGTATATGGTGTGATGTGGATATAAAAGTTTAGAAAGGTTAAGAAATACATATATCGCAAAGTGTTCAATAGCAAGTATAACAGATGTGGCAGAACAAAAATCAAGAAGAGTTAATGCAATGCAACTGTTAATATTTTTATAAAAATCGGTAAATTCGCCTTTACTCAGAACTTTCATCATACACAGTTTATATATTTATATACTTATCTGGTATTAACTTTATACAAATCCTGTAAACTCTAATTTATTTCAATTTTTATATTGTTTTTTCAAACATTCTATTAGGCCACCATTTTGATTTGTACCAATTTTTATCAGTTTTATGTTACACTTGACGTTTTGCCAACATTTAAAAATCCACTGAATAAGTAACTTTTTACACTGATTTTTAAAAATATTATTTGATCACCATTTTGTTCCGCCATCTTGAATTCATACCAAAATTTTGCTAAAAACTATCGTGAAAAACTATTACAACCTGATATGGAACAGGTTTTGTTGGAATTATGTTGTGATAATAAAATAAAGAATGATGGCCTATAACTAATTTTTTACATGTGAATATTTTTGACTTGTTTATTGTAATTATCGTTAAAAATCCATTGAAATATCAATGGGTGACTATATTTATTTTCGATTACATAAATCAGATTTGCTCCCATATTATCAGTAAAATGAAAACAATATAGAAATTTGTTTATTTTACTTAAACAGTTGCTAAAATCAACATTTTCTTGACCAAAATCCAGATTTATCATTGAAGAAGATAGAGAGAAAAGCAAATTGACATTGATGAGGTTAAACGATCATAATCTAGCATACTCTAAACTCAAGTTTTGCTTCGAGTCAGTAACATAGGCAATTGTATTATTTTCATTAAATATTGATACCATTTTTTTTTGGTATAAGAACACAGGTTTTTAAGCCACTCATTAATTTAAAAAAATTCAGTGAATCAAATCATAGCAACCCTGAACACATCAACTGTTTTAATTTGAGACTACACACCGCACAAATTATGGGTTCACTTTATTCATGTATTGAATCTTAAGAAACTACAACCGTCACTTCACTGGTATCGATCTTTTTGAAACAAGTCTGAATGTACTCAAGAGAGAACTATCTAGCCATAAAATGTGGTAACTAGATGTCATTTTGTGATTAAATGATCACTATCTTTGTTGAGTATAATTGTGACCTACCTATCATTTACCATATGCAAGTCTTGTGTTTTAAACTTAGATTTTCAACCGACTTCAAAAAAAGGGGTTTTTTTTTTATTTATGTACCTTACCAATATATATGAAATTGCCAGGGAGTATTCAGTTGAACTAAATTAAAAAAAAATAAAAATGGCTGAATGACATATTCTGAACTTTTTACTCAATATTACGTTGAACAATATATGCGCTCACTAATGCATTCACCATTCTGGCAGGAATGCATATTGTATAATAAGACATATTACTATACAATGGTGTTACATAATATGCAGTGGACCAGGTGGTTATTTGTTAAACTTGACTTTTACAATAAAACTCTTATTAATATAACTAAAAAGGATGAAACAAAAAAATTATAACATAGAACCAACTTGAAAAAAATTCACTAATAAGTAAAAAGCAATATTTTTTTCATCTGTGAAGTCAGCACCAAACTAATAAAGACAGTAAGAGATTACACTCAGAACATCAATAAATCTTTATTATTAGGTAATTAAGAATAAGTTTGGAGCCAACTTTACAGAGTCAAATTTTCCCAATGAAATAAAATATCATTTTTCCCTTTTGGGTGAATTTTCTTCGGTTTTAGTTTTTTTTGTTGTTTAATTACTGTATATTTACATTTATAATAGGTTTTGTAGAGTGGGTACATTAATTAATAAAAAAATCAATATGCTCAATTTAATCAATAATGGAGAAAAAAACTGAAAGAAAACCATTTAAGTAGTATTTATAACTAAAGTTTAAAACTTTGGGACTTCATTAATAAATATTAATAAATTCAGAATTATGCATACCCTCATTCTTAGTTCCAGTATCAACTATAAACAGTGGGCCACTGATACATAAGGAACAGTATCAGATATGTAAAAATGCAAAAAATATTAGGTAGTAGCTAGCATTATGAGCAACCTCCGAATCAGACTGAATGATTAGAATTGTTTAGTCCACCAGCCATATCCCACAGTGAAAATAAATTCCTTAACACAATACAACTAAGCTTGTTTCTGTAATGCACTAAACTGTGTATAACACTAATAAGTCACACATTGCTAATTATACCAGTAACATTTTTATTTCATATTGGGCATTAATGTAGATATTCGTTACCACATGCAGCGAAAGGTCTTTCTGTACCTTGTTAAGTAATGAAACTCCAAAAATAGCCAAAGCATAATCACATTATTTACTATAGTTATAGCTTTTGTACAATTTACAAGTGATGCCGTTTAGAACACACATTCAGACATATACAATAAGTTTTCGTTTCATAGATAATTCACTGGGTAAAACAAACATTATACTTGGAAAGTATCAAAATTGACTTGCAATATTTGCTTGTTAGATTAATAGATAAATAGACAGATAGACAGGTGTAGACTAAAATAAATGCTTGTAAAAATAACTGTGATAACAATATTTAACTTTTTCTCTACATTTTTGAATCGTTTTTTATAGTATGTAACTGAAGTAATTTTTAAACAGTTGCATTGCATCTCTTATCACAAATAAGTGAATCAACTCTTCCTGATTTTTGCTTTGTCAAAACTGTTACGCTGACATATGACCACTTTGCCCTAAATGTATCTCTTACCTAAGGCATGTGTATACCCTACCAACTTTGACATGCTTGATTAGCGCGCTAAAATTTCCTAGCCAGTTATCACAACATTTACTATGATTTTATAAATCTACTTGCAGTATTAAGTACCAGTACTGGTACTTAAAATATTCAGTAGTTTACTTAAAAATAAAAAATTAAGTATAAGTACATGCTTTATTTAGTTTTAAGTACATTTCCTAAGTATTTAAAATATATCTACAATCCTTAAATATTTACAGGACATCTAAAAACTTAAGTATTTAGATGATTTAATCATAATCAAGTTAACTTTTTTTTAATTAAAACATAATTTTGTATAATTCTGTTGTTGGGTTTTTTAGCAACACAAAGAGACACAAATTTCGATTTAACAATATTTTCATTTTTACTGTTTGTATTCCTGATTTTTAATGTATATTGAAAAAAATTTGATACTTTATTATATTTATTATATTAAGTAAGTTCAAAATTGTAAACTTTGGGTGTAATTTAACAGTAGGCATTTGAAGTACATCTTGTCTTTTTTGTGGCTGTAAAAACAAGCATAGGTAGTAATATTTATAAATTCTGTCAGGCTTACTTTAAGTACATTTAACAAACAGATTATAAACTCAAATTATCCTAGCTAAATAACAATTATTATGATTATCATTAAGACTCGGATCAAAGATATCTCTAATATAGTAAACAGCCGTCTAATAAGTCGGGTCTGACATCATGAAAAAATCTGAATTAGATCGAAAAAAAGCAGTATTCCTCAAAACGTATACATGAGAAAAATAAAAAATGGTGGATTATTAACAGCTGATTTAAAAGTTTTACCTTTCAAGTCAGATGTTAACAAGTTTTATTTGTCAAATTCGATTTCCGTACGTTCAGAATTTTAAAAAAAATGTATTTTATGCGGCTTATAAAAAAACAAAATTTAATTTCAGTGGTTGTATTTGTGCTATAATATTATATATCCGATAATAAAAGAACCCAAAGCTCTAAAATTTGGTCAAATAAATAAATTTTGATATCAAAAGCTTTTAAAAAGCTCTCTAAATAAAGAGATTATAAAACTTATAGCCAAAATTGTTACAAAATTTATATATTTGTTGTCTTCGGTCAACTCGTGTCAAAATCATGTGTCATTTTAATAAGCTAGTTTGAACAGGAGCAAAAATTTACACACTGACATGAGATTATTTTAACTGAAATACAAAAGGAGTTTATTCAAAGAACATTGAGCAAGATTTATTTGTATTTATTTTAGAATATTTGTTTGGCCTAAATAAATTACTTAATTGTAATAAAATAAGATATAAACAAATACATCATTTACTTGGCTGAAACAAACATTTATCAAAATGCGACACTTAAAAGAGAAAAATACAAAACACAGGATTTAGCTAAAAAAAATCAGAAGCACAAAAGGCTTTGTCTAAGATTCGTGAAACATTAAACAGACTTAGTACCACAATAAAAATGATAAGTACTATATACACTACAAAATAATATTCAGATACCTCATAGTATGCTTTCTCAATTAGCAGTCTTTTAACTTCCCTTCTGAATATTCTTTCTGACTCAGTGACCTTTATATTTAATAGAAGATGATTAAACAGTTTTCTGCTGCTAAAGATAATGGAATTTCTTATCAAAGCAATCGATGGTATAGGTAGTGCAACACTATGTGTTTGTCGAGTACTGTAATTTCTTTCTTCAAATATAGTATGTTTGTACTTTTTATGTATAAGGCATAGTGACTCGAGAATGAATAGGGATGCAAGGTAAGAATCTTATTTGAAATAAAAAATGGTTTACATGAAACCCTTAACCCTAACCTATACATATACCTGATGGACCTCTTTTGTAAAATGAAAACACTACTAAAAAGTTGTTTTGAACACACTCCCCAAAAACATACTCCATATCTAAGATGGGATTTTATCAATGCAAAGTAGCTATTTCTCACAATACATGGATTAATGTATTATAATAAAAGTAGAACAAAATAAGCTAAACTTAAGGCAATTATTACTTTTAATTTAGGTAATCACATTTTTACTTTCACGTTTCAACCATATTTTGAATTTTATTTTTAAGAATTCAAACCAACCTTTGTCTTAGTAGACATACAAATGCAGATGTTTGATAGCCACTGGAAATTATATTTGGTTCGTTTTCTCAGCAAATAAAAACATATAAGACCTTTTCAGTTTTCCTACAGACCACTCAATTATAAACTAAGATATGTAGGCTTGACGAAAATAACACTAGAAAAGTTTGTCTCTGATAAAACGATACACCCGACATATTAGGCTGCCGTCGACTTTATTACATGTACCTTTACTTATTACAATGATGTATTTTTTCTTTATTTTTACCAATACTAACAGTACCTAAATAATTAGTATGTACCATCTTGAAAGAAAATATCATTTTTACCTTTCAACAACTCTGTAATTCTTTGTCTTTTTGTTTGGGAAAGCAAGGTAACCCTATTTAAAGGGAGACTCAAAGTTCTGAAATTCATTATAATATATATTTTTTTACATTCTATCTTGAACTTACAAATACATTGTATATTTTTCAATATATATTCCCTAAACAAACAGATGTACCAATATCCAACCAAAATGATACAGACACTCCTAAAATCAGTCCAGACACTCAACAAACTCAGTCAATGAAAACGACAAACTTCAGCCAAACAAACACATCAAGTGAAATTAATGAAGGAAGTACCACTAACACAGATGTTGCTCAAATTTTACCTGAATATTTTGAAGAACAACATCAAATATGAAACAAGACAAGGCTTAGCCAAGAAAGAAATCACCATCATATCTCTAAATATGCAGACCATAAGAAATAAGACCGATGAAGTTGAAACATTGCTAGAAGAGCTAAAAAATCCAGGCATCATTTATTTTACTGAACATTGGCTATCAGAATGTAAACAATCTGCAGAGATGTAATAAAATCATTCTACTCCAGATTTACAACATGGAGGGAGTGCAATACCGGTGAGAGAACATATTGTAGCAGATAATTTTGCATGCTCTACAACATAGAAAAGATATTTGAATCATCTTGATTACATAAAGAGTACATAAACTAATACATAATAAACGTCCACAAACGCCAAGTGGTGATATAAATAAGTTTTGTGGTAGCCTCTATCAGATCTTATAGTTGGCGCATTACCTTTCTGGAATGACGTCACGCTGGTTTCAAATAACGTATTTCTTATATTATTTATATTTCAGCGATGATTCCTAACCTAAACGTATGCAGTGATGTAGATAGGAGGGGTGCGTTCAGCACTGGCTAAAGCGAATTTAAAATTGGCATTTTCTGTACAGAAAGCGCTGCAACTTGTCGAAAATGGCTGGCAAAAAATTAACACTCTCATTGCCATAAAAAAACCCTCATTTTGCACACTTAATACAAAAATAACTATTATAACTTCAAAAACTAAAATTATTTTGCAAATAAGACTTTACTAATATAAATTCTTTCATCTTAGTCTTATTCTTTGTTTGCAATGTAATAAATTGACGCCAGTTACCCATTTTCATCAAAATTATTTTAATTCTCAATTACAGACAATACTGAAAAAATATTAAGAAAAGGGGAATAACGAACGATGAATCCTTTACCTCCAGAATGTTTCAAAAACAAAAAGAGGTAAAAACAAAAATTACAGATTATTTAAAGAACAAAATAAGAGATATGATCTATTGCGTGTATGCTAAAAATGAATATGTTACAATGCAGACTTTGCTTTAAAAACTAAAAGAGAGAAATTAATGTATAACTAACTAACTTTAAAAATAAAAACTACTCCCCTTCACTGTCTTCAGAATCAGAACTAAATTCTTCATCGTCACTGCTGTCTTCGTCGGTACTAATTACAAGTGGCGCAATGTCTGAAGCATCACATATCTGTATTGTCTTCCAAGCTTCTTGGATTACCCTTTCTGTGTGGCTGACATAATTTTTCCAATGCTCTGAAGATACTTCATTTATCGCTTTTTCCCACATGGCCAAAACTTCCGATGGTGTCCCCTTCAGACTAGCAATGTATTGGTCGTATTTCCTCTTACACTCAGACCATACCATTTCAATAGCATTAAATTGACAATGGTATGGAGGAAGTCTTAGTATTTTGTGGCCCAAAGGTTTCACATATTCGTCAAGGTAGAATGTTTTTTCAATGTTACAATTTTTTTCTACAATGCTCCATATTTCATCCTTCATGGCCCTCTCTGGGAAGTCAATGTTCTTTTCTTTTAACCATCCAATCAATCTCTGCTTTGTCCATGATTTTCTTGGAATATCCTCTAAAAGGCCGGAATGATAGCTTGCGTTGTCCATCACTATCAAACTTTTTGGAGGAAGATTTGGTACCAGCTGATTTTTAAACCAATTTTCAAAATTTTGCTTGTTCATATTGTCATGATAATCTCCGCTTTTTAGTCCACTTTTAAATATTAAACTGGCCCCCTTAATAAATCCTTCCTTTGATCCAGCGTGAACTACAATATATCGATGACCTTCACTAGCTTTTTTAGAACTTGTAGACATAGTGTTATCCTGCCAGCTGTTTCTAAACGAACCTTTACTAAAAATCCAAGTCTTATCAATAAATACGGTGGTATAAGCATCTTGTCCTAGATTTTGATTTTTGACATATTCCCTCAAGAAATTGATTCTCTTGTGGACGATGTGGGGCAAATCCATCAGGTATTTTCTATTATTTGATTTCTTCCACTTAAAACCAATACTTTTTACGTATTTTCTTAGCGAGGTGATGGAAAAATTAAAATATTCATTTATCTCTTTTAGTTTTTTAAGCAAAGTCTGCATTGTAACATATTCATTTTTCGCATACATGCAGTAGATCGTATCTCTTATTTTGTTCTTTAAGTAATCTGTAATTTTTGTTTTTACCTCTTTTTGCTTTTGAGACATTCTGGAGGTAAAGGATTCATCGCTCGTTATTCCTCTTTTCTTAATATTTATGATTGTTGTATGGCTAAGTTTTGTTGCATTTGAAGCTCGTTCAATTATATTATCAGTTTGCGGAATGATTCCATTTTTAGCTTGCTCTTTTTCCAATTGAAAAAAAAGCCAAGATATTCAAAACTATTAGCTGTGATTGCTGATTATATCTTCGCGGCATCTTGCAAAAGTTTAAAAAGAATCACAACAAATCAATGTCAATTTTGACGAATATATTCTGAAAGACACATAACCAAAACCGGCATTGACTGTTGTAAAGAAACGACAATGAGTTTTTTCAAAATGTTTTTGTCACTGTCAGTTAACATAAATCAAACAAAAATAACCAAAAATGACGTCATTCCAGAAAGGTAATGCGCCAACTATAGCTGGTCTTCTGATTCGTTCTAACGTCATTCTTGTGCGCGATTACAATTTAAATTTTCTGGAAAATAGTCAACAAATGCTGCAAGTAAAAATCATTTTAAACTCCTTTAATATTAAAATTCACTTAACCTCAGCAACAAGAATAAGCAAGACTGCCTTGACCCTTAGTAATTTCTTCTGCTTAAATATTCAAAAAGAACTCATTTCCGTCATTTTGAAAACATAGACTTATTAGACCATGAACTTATAATAGGAAAGATTACAAACCTAAGAGAATGTCCAAACCAAAAAAACCGTATTTCGGCGACGTTATAACGCGTCAAACTTAAGCAGATTGCACCAGAAATTGAATAACATACACTTGGAAGCTGTTCTATCAGAAAATTTCAAACATTTTGACATATTTTACAAATACATGTTTTCTACCTTTAACTCAGTATATATACCTAGAAGAATCAAAGTTAAGATCAGAACTGTCAAAGGATGGATTACCAAAGGTATAAAAATATCTACTAAGAATAAGAGATATATACAAATACACTGAAAATTGGGTAATTAAAGAGCTTTATAAAATATACAAAAAATATTTTGAACTGTTGTAAAAGAAGCAAAAAATCTAAACTTCATAAACAAAATTGTGGCAAAATCCTCTATTAGAAAAACTCAGAACATTCTAAATGAAACAGCAGGAAGAGATAAGAAACAAAAAGGAACAAATAAAGATAAAAATCGATAATACCACTATAGAAAATCCTGTAGAAGTAGCAGATGAGTTGGTGGTGCATGTTTCAACAGTTGCAATTAAGCTAATGGACAATATTCCAAGTTACACTGACCACTTCAGAGGAAATCAGAAATGTGTAAATAGTACACCAAACAAACTTTCTGCAAGACTGGATAACTTGATTCTAGATTTGGTGCATGCATTGTCTCTAAAAATTCTGGAGATACTAGTAGTAGTAACAACTGTAATCTTTCCTGAATGCCTAAAAACAGCTAAAATAATACCACTGAACAACAAGAGCAGTAGAAACGTTGAACCTTCAAACTTCAGACCTATAGCGCTTCAATCTGTAATATTAAAGTTAATGAAAAAGCTAGTCAAACACAGGATATCATTTATTGAGACCTTCAATAAAATAAACCCAAATCAATTTAGATTCCAGACAAGAAAAAGTACATGAAATGCCATATACAATAATATGGAAATGATAAAAAAGATAGAGAACAGGTCATTCTAACATTATTCATTGTTTTGGGAAAACCATTTTACTTAAAAACCACCAAAAATTATTGTCAAAACTTGATAAAAATGGTTTCAGGGGCCTGATCAATTGTTGGATTGGAAGCTTTTTGAAAAATCGAAGACAAATGGTACAACTTTAGACAATAAAACATAAAATATTAAAGAAATATTTTCCTAATCTTGTATTTGCAAATTCACCAATTAGATTTGAATGGCCCAACTTTTCGCCAATATCCCTCTGTATTGAAATAATAAAATTTAACCCCTTCAAGTCTCATTTACTTGATGAGATATCATCATCAACATACAATCGAGAATAGAAGAAACAAGTGTTGGAATAGTCCAGGGGTCGACATTAGGTCCTTTGTTGTTTCTCCTTTATATCAATGATCTTCCATTGCGACCTATTGAGGCGTATTTTACATTATTTGCAGATGACACAACATGTCAACGTAACTTGGTCTGCTCATATTAATGAACAACTACAAGAGTGTGTAAATAAAGACCTAAACATAATACAAAACTGGTTTGAAGTAAACAAGTTACCCCTGAACATCAAATATCCCAATTCATGACTAATTCCTAGAAAGGCCCAAAAGAAATTATTCAAATCAATAACTAATGCATACAAATGGGAAACGAGTATGAATTCCTAGAGGTAATCATTAGAGTACAGTATAGTATTTATTTGTGTCAAATAATCAAAACAATGATTTTACACAAAAAATATATAAAGCAAATTAAAATTAAAACTTCTGAGCTAAAAACAGTACCTAGATAAAGTATTTAAAGATAAAATAAAAATACATATAAAAATACGATTACACTGTAAATAAAATTTTTGACGGAAGTGAATATGATCACATCTCGAAAAATCAGGAGCAGTTGTTATGCATTCACAAAATTAAAATGTATATATACATCTATACCATAAAAAGCGTGTTCAGTCAAAAAAGCTTTTATTTTATTGTTAAAAATTTTTGCAGGTAGAGTTTCGAATATGTGTTGGCACGAGGTTAAGGAATTTTGGACCAAAGTAATTGAATGAAAATCTGCTCTTGGATAGACGAAAACTTGATACCACAATGTTATCAGAATTCCTAGTGTTATAATTGTGTATGTCAGAATGACATAAAAAGCCAGAAATACTGGACTTTATCCAGATTAAACATTTATAAAAGTAGTACAAAGGAACACTAAAAATTACAAGTTTGACAAATTAATTCCTAACATCCTCTCTATAGTTGAGGCCCATGATTACCCTGATTGCTTTTCTCTGGATGGAAAACACTTTTCGAACATTTGGGAAATGACCCCAAACAAGTATTCCATAGGACATCACACTATGAAAAATAATATGCATTCAAAAAAGTATGCCCGTTTACAATGGGTTAAAAGTTCTTAAAATATAGATTTTTGGAAAATTTGTTAGTTAAAAATCAATATGAGATTCGCCTGTACATTTCTAATCAACCATATTCCAAGGAATTTAATGAACTCTTGTGTTTCCTTCATTCTTCTCTAGGTAAAAACAAAATTAATAGTGTTTTGTTGACTTGAACTTAAGTTTATTTGCTAGTGCCTTCTACCGAACCTGAGCGACTAGTTATTGTAGTTTCATCCGCGTACAACACGGCCCGTCGAGCCAACCCACCGAATCAATAATGTAAGTGATGAATAGGATAGGTCCCTACCGAACCATGCGGCCCCCAAATAACACAGTAGCCTCTTTAGAAAAATTCTCATTGTAATAGACTACGATTGTGAAGATAGCTCTGAATTAGACTGACACTATCTACATAAAAGTCATAATAACCAAGCTTCTCCACCAGAATGTCATGGGAAACGCAGTCTTGTTCAAATCACAAAATGTAACTCCAGCGAGGAACCCCCTATCAAACTCCTCAAGGTTTTAATTCAAGGTATTGAAGTTTATTTTCCTCTGAGGGCCTTAATTTGTACATTTCATTGAAAAGATGTAAGGTTTCTCGGTAATGTTTTAGAGCATCATTAAACCAGGATACTTTGAAATCTCTATTAAGATCTATTTTAATGATTTTAGAGGGCAATTTTTATTGCGTTGGTAATTAAATCCAGCAACATTTGAAATTAATGGCACTTTACGTTAACATTTAAGTTTTTCTTTATAAACGCAAAATCTATATTATCAACAAGATTATAGAGCGTGAACAGGCCTTTCTGGGATATAGGAGTAATTAATTTATATTTGAATTTTACAAAGATTGCCTTGTGATTCGACATTATCGACATACTGAAGAGGTATATTTTAGAAACTTATTAAAATTTAGGAGAGCATTATCTATGTAACTATTCCTCGCGTGGCTTCAAATATGCATCGCTTGAGGTTATAAATATTCATATTTGAACATTCCGATGTCACTTGAACGTCACCTATCAGAGGTTTTTGACGGCCGTAGGACAAAAAAATGAAATTTTTACAGGGAAATATATGAAATATTTGCTATTTATTTTTATTTCTTTACCTTAAAATACCTTTTTTTTTGTTGTGTTGTGAATTGTAGAACTAGAGGGATTTTTTAAAATCCCAAAAATTACCCATTTTAGTCATAAAAAACGATGAATGACCTTCGGCAATAAAGAGGCAGAACCGGATTATTGCATTAAGAAGAGAGAATTTAACTAATACTAAAATAAAATATGCCCAAGTCTGTGCAAAACATTTTATAACAAGGCAGAAGTATTGGTTTTCTAAACTTTTTTAAAAAAAATTTAAAGGGAAACCAGCAAACTTGGAAGATGACTTACATCCCGACTGGGTCCCCTCATCAAAGATGAGCTATCCTCAAAAAAGTACAAATACAAAGCTTTCAAGATAAGTGAGAATGAAGAAAAGGCTTAAAGAGGTAATAATAAGGTAAAAATATAAATTCGTAAATTCTTTATGAACCATTGTTTTTTGAGTAAATGAAATGAATAAGAGAACGCAGAAAAGGCTAGAAGAGGCAATAAAAAAAAATGTGAATTATTAAGGCAAGCTGGTTACTCCTCTCTGAAACT
The DNA here is from genome assembly GCA_030620095.1 of Kuschelorhynchus macadamiae. Classification (NCBI taxonomy): domain Eukaryota; kingdom Metazoa; phylum Arthropoda; class Insecta; order Coleoptera; family Curculionidae; genus Kuschelorhynchus; species Kuschelorhynchus macadamiae. The sequence continues at coordinate 79,108 of JAUTXW010000085.1, forward strand.
TTTTTTTAAGGCTATGCTTATTGCTGATTTTTTGGCTTTCTCTATTTCTCTTCTATAGTGTTTTTGAAATAAATTTCTTTGAAGAGTAATCTGAGGTGTTCTAAATATCTTAAATAAATATTTTAACAACTGTAACCCTTCTCTTATCAGGGATAATTCAGGAGTGTACCATGTAACCCTCTTACGTGTATTTCTATAACTTTTTTTAACACAAAACATTCCAAAAAGAGTGATATAAAAAATCCCATTTTTTACCTGCTGTATCCTTAAGACATGATAAAACTCCAGTCTCTGCAACTTAATCTATAAAACAGGTTATTTATACCTACAGTTGCTATAGGCCTGCACAATATTTTTACCTGTGAGGCTGTAATTTCATCTTCTGAAAGGTTATCTATATTAATACCTACTGCTAAATGGTCAGATACCATAATATCTAAAACTGATATGTCAAAGTCTAAAACATTTTCAAAATTTATACAAATATTGTTGAGGCACGCATTTTGCCTTGTGTTTTCGAATATTTGTTATTTAAAACCATAAGTACTAAAAAGGTCAATAAAATCAGTTTTTCTAGAATTATTAGTAAGCTTAAAATGAATATTAAAATCTCCTGTTATAACAACATACTTATAACCAACAAATTTCTAAAACTATAGTCATTCTATCTACTGATGTAAATATTCGGATTATTTAAAGAATCGGATTATACGAAATCGAATTAACAGAATACTCGGATTAATCATCCGATTTCGAAATCACACGTTACGTGCGTGTTTAGGCAGTCCCAATTTTTATTTTTATACTTCCGAATCGGCAGCTGCGGAACTGAAATTGAATGACATCGGCGGGTGCTGAACTGCCGTTTCCGCGAATGCAAGAATTAGTAATCTATGCTGTGAGTAGGGTCAATGTGTGAGAGTTAATAATTAATGTAACTTGTAATTAATATACCAAAATCCGATATCTCAATATCAACTTAAGGTGCAGAATAATAAATAATACAAATTTAACTATAAAAAAAAGATATGCGGAAGAGGGTTTTAATTTTAAGATAATGTTGGAAAACCCTAAGTAACAACCTAAAACTTACAAGCAGATCCTCGACCTCCGCTTCAGTTTTTAATTGTATTATTAATAATCCGAATTTAAAAATCTTCCTAATTCGAAATCAACGGGTTCCCAATGTTCCTATCCCATATTTATTCGGATTCAGACATCGGCATCGGCCCGCTGCTACCAAACCCCCGAACGAATTTTTCATTCGAAATGCGAATGCAAATTGTACTGCCGTGCTTACTCTTCTGGCCTGGCATCATAATCAGCAGTAGCTGGGCGGTTGCTTAACAGCATAATTATTCCGCATCCGTATTCCGAATTAATTTTAAATACTTGGATGAATCCGAGTATCTCAATACATTAAAATCCCCACCTTGATGGTAAACAACAATTATAACTAGACCTGTCTTTTTAACCTTTATGGTTGACATTTCACAACACAGTTCGATGGACAGTTTGCCAATTTCAGTCTTTTTCTCAAAGTCCATGTTTTGCTTCACCAGGGCGGCTACACTGCCATGAGTTTAGCATAGTATGCTGCTGGAATATAGTTTAAAACAGATATTTCAATTTCATCTGAAGACATAAAATGCTTACTAGCACATAATATATCACAGTTAAAGTTAATACTTTGTAAAAAAAACTTCAATTTCTCCAACCTTGTTTCGCAGTGAACACACATTTTAAGCCACCACTTCCACACTTTGCTTGTTCCTTGTGGAACGGCTGTATACTAAAACTTGGACATAAGAATAAATTCAAGCCACAACATTTTCTTAGCAATCTTAGTTTTTCGTTATGCAGAACGTTTATTTAGTCTAATTTATTACATAGTTAATGATACAATTCACCTTGGTTCTAGTAATGAGGCGAAAAACAACCTTATTATTTAGAACGACATTTTTTCCTTATTTAAAGACATTCATTTTATGTAACGAAATTTTTAAGGAATTTTATATTTTTCACTGGTAAAGTTCCCACCTGCAACAATGTTTTCTAGACACTTGAGGAAAAGCTAAGTTTATTTCAGTCAGTTGGATGAATCAGAGACAAGCCATGTCAAAAATTGATTTAGTTTTTTTTCTAACTCTACAAAAAACTTCCGCTGACATCCGCACTTTTTTGTATGTCAGTAGTATCTTTATGGTCTAATAAATATTTTAGTTAATAGTTTCCCTGCCCTCATGTGCCACCAAGTATATATCACAATATTTTCAATAGGCGGGCATATTCTATTTGTTTACTTGTTTGTGAATAAACAAAATTATTTGGTAGTTCTGTATTTTATCTTGTTTATCTGTTCCATAAAATATTGTGCACCGTTAATTTTTAACAGATATGTATCTGAATATTTTTTTCTTTAAAAATGTCACACACTCTCTTTTGAATAAGCTTCTTTTTTACTATGTGCTAGACGGGATTAAGTGGAAATTTTTTGTCGCGTCATCTAACGACACAAACCAATGAAATCAATTAAAATGTCAGGTTTGACTAACAATTTTGTTTAAAATTTGTGTAAAATTTTCTTACCAAATACGACATAAGCGTATATTATTCCTAATCATTTTTTGGGCCATGAATATTTTTTAAGAAATATTCAAAATATTCATGGCCTCAAAAAAAAATTCCAGAAATAATTTAAGCTCTTGTGATATAAGTGAAAGTTTATAATTTTCTATCATCACGATTTTATCATCCCCATTAGAAAATTTAGATTAAATTTGTATTATATTATTTTGATTTATCATGCCCATATATCGACTATAGACAAGGATATAGAGACGAAACATTTCACAAAATTGGTAAAATTTATAATGAATTTGCTCCTTTATAGAAAAAATGTAGATCAGTTTTAAAAAATAAATCTACAGGGTGCTCCAAAAATCCATGGCAAACATTATAATTGGATATAGTTGCATTTCTAGCATGACCTATATCTAACTTCAACAGTTAGTTGAGATGTTCCATTTAAAAAATCACTTGTTTAATTTGTCACATTTTTGAAGCACTACCCTACATATTTTTTATAATCACATACTTGTTTCATAAGGCTTTTAACTTTACTAGATGTGCTTTAAATTTGAGGGTTCAATATGTACAAGAACGAATATGATAAGAAATATAACCGGTTTGCAATATTACTTCACCCTGTATATATTGTTAAATGATTATATAACATAATTAAACTACTAGCAAAATGCAAATGATATTATAGAGAAAAATAATCCCAGAAGAGTTTGTTCATTTACTCCCATATTCACTAAAGAGGTTTAAATTTAGACCAGGTCTAACTTGACAGTTATAGGTTTAAGATGACATTTTTAACAATTGAACAAATAATTTTTCGACATGTCACAATTACAAAATGACAGTGACATAAGCGAAATATATGTGGCGAACTAAGAGTTTTAAGTACCATGGCAACTAGACCTGGTCTAATTCTTAAACCTTTTTAGTGAATAAGGGGGTTATTGTTTTTCATTCAGATTCTAACATTATTGGCTTTTAATATTTAATTCAACCTGTATAATATGCTTTGTGTTAGTTATTATATGTAAATTTTATAATATTTAGTACAAAATGGTTCCCCACTACTCCCTAATCCCAAGAATCAGGAGACATTACAACTGGCTTAGCTTCTGTTGGCACCTCCAGTTTTTTGCCTGTCCGTTCTTATTTTCATTTTGTAGCAATTACTATAATAACTAATAAACTATCCTCAACATGCCTTTTTACTTGCTCATAAGTGGTCTCTAGATTCAATCCTGTTACAAATGGGAAAGATGTCCGTTTTGCAACATTCATTTTAAAATTTGGGTTTTGGCCAAATACTGGAGTTCGGCTGTCTTGTTTTTCAAAGTGTTTTCTTTTTCTTTCAACGACTTTTCATTCGTCTTCGTTTTCACTTGCTTTATTCTGTTTGTTTATTAATTGGCCACTGCCAGGTTCAAGAATTTGCCATGGTAGAGATTCCTTTAATGGATCATCCCTATCAAAATTACCTGTGGGTTTGGGACTGAGGGCCCTCTCAATTGCCAAACTTACTTTGTCAAGCCTATTTTATTTATGTTTTCTCTGTTCAGTTTGTTGTCTCTTTTTAGGTTAGGTGTTTCTCCTCTTTTTCTTGGTTATGTATTTGGGCCTGTATGACCTCATTTTGGTTTGCAGGTTTTTTTTCTGAAGAAGGGTAAAGGGAGGGAAAATATGTAAAAATAACCTAACTTAACCTAACCTTATTTCCGCTTGCAGGAAGGATTTCTGATAAATTTTGAAGTTTTTCCTCTAGCCACATTATCTTTTCACATAGTAAATCATTTCTCTTTCGCAGCTCTATCTACCATCATACTCATCAAATTATTATTTCTTGCATAAATCTTTAATTTTTATCGAATGACCGATCAGTATCATCATTGCAATCTCCACAAACTATTTGATGTAATCCAGTTTACAATTCAATGACTAACAAAACTTTTATCACACTTTAAGAAGAACATTTTTTCCTTAATTGATTTTGTTTACACATAACTTTCTCGTCCACCATCTTGGCAGCAATTTTTACTTCGTCTCAATGCAAAATTTCATTAAAATTCAACAATTTCGACGATTCTGAGAACAAATTTGTTAAAATACCATCTGTATGATGTACTGTTGTTAACTTTGAATTGTATAATTTTGGCTCTTGCGAAATTCTGACTTCCAGGCTTAGAATAGAGGAAAGTTCCAAAGACACAAAAACTTCTGCCAACATTCACTGAAGTCCCACAGTGTGTATTAATATGATTCACGATGTTTAATATTTTGCAACTACTTCCAACAACAAATATCAAAAACTTCTAACACCATAAACAAAAAACAAACATTATGGATGCCATGTTATCGGTTTAGTCAGACAGAAATATTAATATAATTCTTTGGGGGTCAATTCCAATTACATTACTAGCAACTCAAGGAGAAGAAGCCTTACTTGATGAAGTAGTGACAGTATGTTGTGCACTTATTAATTTCTGCCCCCCTATTGAGCCACTGTAAATGTTTTTTTTTTGCTTTTTATGTACTGATTTTTGTAGTAACAAAGAACATTTTTTGTTCTTTTTACTTCCCTCATAAAAGGGAAGTATTATAATCGTGAAAAAATCACCCTCCGAGATTTTTTCAGATTCTTACATTTTAGGGTCCCTAGATTCCGTCAGTCTGCCCGTCTGTCACTCTGTTTGTTCACAATATAGCTAAAAAACTACTTACTTGATTGACTTCCAATTCTGGTCAAAAATTAAGGGACTTATGGGGATGACCTGGTAGTATTTTGGTAAAAATCCAATTTGGCAAAACAAAATGGCGGCCTAGTGAAATGTTAAAAAAATTATTGCTTAAAAACTGCTAATCCATTTTATCTCAAATTTTGCACAAAAATCAAGTATTATGTAGGACTTAATAGTTAAATTTTGCTATGAATCCAAGACGGTGGAACAAAATGGCAGCTTGATAAAATAATTAAAAATTCAGCCAGAAGAAACTACTTAGATCGATTTCAAATTATGTGCCATAACTAAAGCTGTTATATAGAGATTAAATAGTAAAATAGCTGTACTAATTCAAGATTTGTAATCGTGAAAAAAATCACCCTCAGGTTTTACATCTCTTCACGTTTTAGCGTCCCTAAATATGTTTTATCAGTTCCGTCAGTCCGACTGTCGGTTTGTCTGTTCAAATTTTAGTCAAAAATTAAGGATCATATGTTTGATGATCTGGTAGTATTTTGATAAAAATCCAATTCACCGGAACAAGATGGCGGCCTAGTGAAACGTTAAAAAAAAATATTATTAAAAAACTAATTATCCAATTTACCAATTTTGCACAAAAATCAAGTGTTACATTGGAAAGAACTGGTAACATTTTGGTATGAATATAAGGTAGCAAAACAAAATGACAGTCTAATAAAATATTTTAAAAAATCAGCCCGAAAAAACTACTTATTAGATCAATTTCAAATTTAATGTTCATGCAATAAGTATGATATACTGATAGATAAACTGATAAAGTTGTAGTACGAATTCAAAATGGCGGCCAAATAATTTTTTTTAAATCAGCATAAAATTTTTTTTTCAATTCACATTAATATTGCTAGAAAAATTAAATGTGATATAGGGCTAAACTGTTACCAATTCAACGTGACATAACAAAATGGTGTGTGTCAATGTTAAAACTACTTATTAAATGTATCTTAAATTATGCCCAGAAATCAAGTAGGGCATAGGTAGAAACTTGTAAAATATTTGTAGAAATCCAATATGATGGAACAAAATAGAAAAAATTTTATGTATGTTTCTAAATGACTATGTACTGAACTAAAATAGATCACACTAAACTATTCTTAATAAAAGGAACTATTCATAACGAGGGAAATTTACTGATTTTTTAAATTGTATATTAAGGAGTCTCCATATGTTTCAGTACTTGAGTTACCTTATAATGAAATTTATATTTGTAGGAGCTTACTCTTTATTTTCTGAGCATCCATCAGTTTGTGATTTTTAACTAATAAAGCTTTTATCAATTATTTATTAAAAACTAAAATAAACTATCTTAATCTTACGAATACATTGTATGTTTTTTAAACTATTTGGATTTTTATTAAACACTTAAGGCCTAAATAATATATACTGTGTCTACACAAATTTTATTTATATGTAACTTCCTTAAAATTAAACTTGAAATTCTCAGCTTTGATAGACTTCAAGTTTATTGCAGACATAACTTTTTCTTCTTATTACATATTATATTCAATGTATGTTATATGGAAAAAAACCTAATAAATTACAAAGTATTTTAAATATGACAATATTATTTCAACAAAATTTTTAACTCTGAAATGAGTTAAACATTTGTTTTTTGCAAAACAATCCATCATTCATAAATAAGTTTCTTTTTAAGAAATAAAACTATGAAAATTACAAAAATTAAATAAAATAGGAAGTTGCTACAAAAAAATTACTTCTAACTAATACACTAACAAAGTTTTGTATTTATCAGTGGTGAAGCTGTGGTTCAAACCACATAAATGTCAAAAAAAAAACAGGAAATAATTACTTAACTTACTTAAGAAAGTGAAACTAAAATGTCAGTTGTTATTATATGTAAATTAACTAACTACAGGATGACAAACTGTCTGGAATTTGCGTCATACTAATACAGTTTAAATGATACCACTTCACATTAGTCATCATTGTCACAACAAATCATTGGTGTTCTATCATCTCTGGTTTTACCCACATAATATGAAGATGCTTCCAACTTAGATTTAGTAAAAAAATTCCCCAATAACTCTGGTATAACTTTCGTGTAAAAAAAGGCTCTTCTAAGACTCTGATGCCCAGACATTGTCATTCATTCTGTAAATAATTCTGTTAGGTTCCAGAAAACAAAATCTCACTATATTGTATTTGTCAGGGCCATTTGTTGTTGTATCTGATAATAATAACAGTGGTTTCTGTTAAGATAAATACCTTCATCACATGATATTAAGCATTCCTTAATACTACTATAATCAATAATACATCTGTCCCTTAGCAAATATAGGCACTTTACTTCTCTGGTTTACAGATAAACCCCCTGATTCGACAGGCTCATTTTTGCTTCATGAATGTATACTGCAATAGCATCCTTTTCATGATTTTTCCCTGAATTTATTACACTTGATCTAAATTGAATTTTAAAGAATAGCATGTATTTTTTATTATTGTAAGAGAAGGCTTTGTACAACTCTTAAAATTTGGGGCTGTTATCCTTTAAGTTTTTAGTCTAAACCACTTTTCTTAAGAATATTGATGTACAGTTATTTGCTCTATTTTGATAGTCTTCCTCAAAGTTCATAGACTTTCTAAACCCAGTTTACTTTTTTTACTTCATGTTGGCATCTTGTCTTCATGAAAATTAATGATGGACACTTTTGTAACATATCTAGGTCGACTGGTACCAGCAGGATCGTGAAGGCACTAGGTGAATTAGTACCAGGTTAGGCGCCGTAGACATCATTAAAGCCTTAACACAATAGGCGATCAACAACAAAGAGGGCAAAGTCTACCATTCAACATCAGATGCCCAATGTTAGACTTTTAACACTGATGCACTTCCCTGTTTATTAGTGTTTGTATTTGTAATACCTCAATGTGCGTTAATAAATTCTAGAATATTCAAGTTGTAACGTGATAATTTCGGACTTATAGCATGCTAATAATAATATTAAACTATTTAAATAATTATATAATAAACAAATTTTTAGATAATAATACTACTAAATATTAATCATTTTTGAATTTACAATTTTGCTTTCCTATCACGTTTGTCTTTTAAAACTACGAAAACTTCTTTTAATGCACTATGGATTTAATATGTTAATGATTATTCTTGTGCGATTCTGCCGTTTCGATTTTTAGAGAACAGAATTTTGGATTCAGTTAGTGCGAACTGAAATAAAACAAGTATATTAGAATTACACTGTATAGGTCCGCGCAACTGATCGATGTGTCACGACATCTCCAGGTCTCGTTTATCAATAGCCTGGCTTACGGTTCGATTATCGATTTTTTCTGTCGTTAATTTTGGAAAGGTACCGCGGTGGAAGTGGACGGTCGGGGCAGTTTCCTCGGTCTCCTGCACACATCGCAGTATTCTATCAGGCGCATTTGGTCGTATCGTAGGTTCCTACAAAAGAGGGCGCTACATTGTCAATTTTGGGAAAGAATTATTCAGATGAGTCGGATGCATTATGGCAGGTCTAGATTTTGTTATTATTTTCGAGGGCTTACAATGGTGTAATTTGGGGTTCTTTTGGAATGCCCAAGTATAGTTTTGTGAGTGATTTTTTATGATAAGTTTTCCGGTAATATTGCCCTCCGTGATGCCGACGTATTTCTAGTCATTTCTAGTTTTATCGACCGGTTCCTGTGGTTACGACAGCAATCTGTGACCGTAGTTGCCGGATCATGAATAAGTTTCCGATCCCGTGACTGCAGAATTTTTATATCGGATGTGACATTTTACCTGACTGTGGCTCTGAAACAATGAATTTTATATATTGTTTCTATTTCTCGGATTTGACCTTTGGATATTTAATTGACGGATATTTGCTGTGCCTTTGGTGTTAAGTATGACTGGTTGCTTATTGATAAAGAATTGAAGTCTTAACTAGGATTTTATGAGTGGAATCGTGGCAACATGGCGAGACATTTTGGACCTGTTGCTCCAAAAATTTGTTCCTGCTTGGTGAGTCTCAAGTCAGCAGTGTGGTGCGCGGTCCATTTTCTGATGCCTTCATCATAATTTTCAAGTAGAGCCTGGCTTGATCGTATTTACGAGATTTATTGATGAGCATCTTTTGCGAAATAGTTCCTGTTTGGATTTGAAAGTTCTAAAGTTGTTATTCGGGCACTTTGGGGTTTTTTTTGGACAGAGGAAGTTCGCACCCACGAGGGAGAATTGTGAAAATGGCCGCCACACTCTAAAATCCTCGTTCCACCATCTTTAGAGGATATCCTCCTGCTGACTTGCCATATTGGCACCTGGAATAGCAGATTCCGGTGAGTTTTTGTATATTTGATTATTTAATAATATGATAATGCCCGTGTATGGTTCTTAGTGGCCATTTCCATGACCATACGCCATTTTGTTGAACATCTTCGGTCTGGGTTGACATTTTATTTCTTTAAATTTAGAGTCAAGACTTCGTAAGAAGCCCACTGCACTTGTCCAGACCATCGACAACCACTCGTTGATTCCGTTTTTAGCATTAGGCAACTGCTAGACCCAGACTCCATTTTGGTTAGAAAACCCTCAGAAGGAGGTAATATTATTTTATTTGCATATTTTATTTAATTTTTGTTTACATTTTGGGCTATATTTGGATATGGTTTAATGTTTGCTAAGGGATGTTTTCTCTTTAGGGTTTTTTTTTTTTTGGTTTGGATATTATTCCAAGGGATTTCCGTCACGACGACGATCAAGTCCTGTAATTTGGATTTTTCTTTGGATCAGTTATTGGGATTGCCAACTTGCCTGACCAGGCAAGAGACTCACGTTCAGCATCGGAGCTGGTGCTGCTCCCACCTGTATACGCCTGAGTCCAGGTGACATTTCTTCGCCTGAAGGTCTGAACAGCTAACGGCCACAGCTATTGGAGGACGTCCAGATAAGTAACCGTAGCAAATAATTAAAATTTCAACTATTATATCTTTTGCAAGCTAAATTCCTCGATACAGTCAATTAGCCAATTTATTAATTTGTTCTTCATATTTACAAATTCAAATTTAAATTAATTTTTCTCACTAAAAATCAAAATCTATTTACTAATTTTAAACTAAACTTTTTACCTTATTATTGAGCTGACTGGCTTATCGAGTGGCCTTTAATAACTTGTTTTGATTCTATTTATAATTTTTGATGTATTTCACTGACTTGTATTTGATTTTGCACTCACGATTTATGGCGTCATAATATCGACCGTGGTACTATATTTTTATATATTCCTGCATACTGTTGACCATTGTCATATTTATATTTTTTTTATTATTCATTTTCTTGTGTACAATATCGATTTCTCTTAAGCTGCAGGTAATTTTAATAATTAAGATTAGAAGCTTAGTACATATTATAGCTGTATCGCTGTTGGCCCGCGTTTGGACCATACCTACATATACTATTATTGTACTTGAAATAACTTTAAAAAAAAAAAAAACAAAAAGAACAACTTATTTGATATTAGTATATGATTTCAAACAAAATTTTGCGTTTTACTGCTGCTACCTACCTACAAGTGAGACCCTCATATCTTAATTAATTATTTGGTATTCTGTGAAGGTAAGCTCATTGGTATAAGATAATATTTTGGTTTTTCGTTGCTTGGAATCGCTAGAGTTGTGCAACACTGGGCGATAATTCGTAATTATTATCGGCCTAGTACTTCATTAACTTATTTGATAAAGTAGAGTAATAATTAATTACGTGGCGCAAAATATTTAGATCTTAACCCAGCCCTTCTCCACTGTTGCTGTCGGCCTCTACTATTATTCTCCCCAGCTTGTTCCAACTCTTAGGGTCTCCAACGCCTTGATGAATTCGAAATTCAGTATACTTATTGATCATTAAATAAATATCCGGTAAGTGAAAATTTTGCTGCCATAGATTTTGGCGCCGTGGTTTTTTTTTAAACAAAAGGGCATTGTGCCATAGATTTTGGCGCCCAACGTAATTTTTTAAACAAAAGGGCATTGTGCCATATTTTTGATGCCCAACATTTTTTAAAATAAAACTTCACAGTTATTGTAATTTTTTTAAATAAAGTACATAGTTTTTGTAATAAAAGTAAACAGTTTTGGTGCCCACGTTTAATTGAGAGAAAATCACAGTTTTTGGCTGATTATTGAGTGACTTTTATTTGAGGTTTTGGGGTATATAACACTGTTATATATAGTTAATAAAAGTCATTATTACATAATGGGTATAGCATATAGATTTCCTTTTTTTTTCTTTTGAGTACTTTTGGTGAAAGCTTTTCATAGTTTTGCTGCTTAACTGGTAGTGACAGTTTAGCATTTAGATTTTATTATCAAAATAAATAAAGCACCCAGTTCGCATTTTGCATTGTATTGCATAATAGCAAAAATATTTCACTATATTTTTTTTCATAAGGCAAGGTAACTCAGAATCTGTGTTGACCACCTTTGTTAATTAATAATAAAAACTTATAAATAAATAAATTAGTTTTAAACAAATAGAACAATAATATTTTATTAATTACTTTTAATTGAGAGAAATTACAATTTTACACTTAAGTAAATAAATACTTCTAAATCTTGCTATATACTTGAAATATCTGATTATCCCTGGTTAATTTTTTAAATTGATTGAAGTTAATCAAGAGTAAATTTTGTGAAAAGGTGATTTACAGATTTGACTCTTCTAGTGTGTCTACTTAAGGGTGTTTTGAGCTAACTGTCTTATAAGTTTTCTAAAGCTGCAGTTTTTTTTTTTGATTTTGCTTTCTTTTGACAATTGTACTTGCAGTATTTTTAGAATATTTATATAAAGAACTAATCTTATTAACTATAATAAATTCAACATACAATTACAGAACATAATAACTATTAGACATATTTAAGTATTGATTTTTTTTTTTTAATTTTTTGTCTCCGATAAAGGTCTTTGAAAATATTTCACTTGATTGGTTATTAGAGTTACAACTTCCGGTATTTTTTTTTTGGGATTAATTCTCTTTCATGCCTTTTGTCTTTGATTGTTTTTTAATTAAAACAATTTTAAGCTTAGTGTTTGGAAGTAGATGGTGTTTCGTTACATCCCATCTGATTCTATTCTATATCTAGAGTCTGAGATTGCTTTATTAACTAGTATTGAGTACTATTGAGTCGATGACTGTAGTTCTTTTCTGTAGCAAAAGTACTCTGAATTTTTTTTTGTCTTGGTAATTATACAGGGTGTCCCAAATTGACTTTGTTTTTTTTTGGGAACTGGTTAGTGTTAAAGACTTATAATTTTTTTTCAGATAGTTTTTTGCTTTCATTAGAATTTTTTTTAGAATAAAAGTACAATTGTCAAATAGTGACAGAGTTTCACCAAACTATTTTTGGGGGATTGAATGGGAATATTTTTTTTGCGGAAATGAGAGGTCTCACTTTTGGTGATAGTTGGATTTGTGGTTGGTAGTAGCAGAATATAGCATTGAAGTTGACTTTTGAGGTTGAAGTAAGGCGTACTTACTGCAAATAACTGACTTAATTTTTTTTAAATTATTTTATTTACATTTATTTTGGTTGGGGATATTTAGTGATTAATGACTTATTGCATTTGAAGTGAAGTGTTGTGCTAGTGATTCGTGACTTTGCGAATTTGCATCTAAGTATTGTACTAGTGATTAGTGACTTAGCACATTGGTAGTGAAGTATTGTGCTGAAGTGAAGCACTAATACATGTTAGTGGTTTAAGAGAACATAAGTTGTTTTACAATAATTTACAATGTTTAATTTTTTTTTAAAGATTTTTTTTTTTGGGTTTTATTAGGAATATTATAGATATAGTTAGGGTTATCACTTGTATAAGCGAGGGATATAAACGTAGGTTAGAGAGCTATACAAGAACGGGATTTAACTAGTTTTAAGTGAATATTTTGAAGATGTCGCGGAAAGTTGAGATCAACCGTTTGGACAAAGACGAACTGGCTTATGAGTTAACATGGAGGGGGATTGCTGTAGGCAATGTGGAAGAGATGCGAAGTCGCCTTGCGTTGGCTAAGCAAATGGAAAAGGCTGGTGATAGTTTACACTACCCTGCCTATCCATTTAGTTTTCAGGAAGATGTCACAACAGTGACTAAGAAACTTGATGAGCTTGTACTGCTGATTGAAAACTTCTCGGAATCATCTAAAAGTGGTACCTTTATGAAGCTGCAATCCAAACTTAATCATGTATTAGGTCGCATTGACAACATGGCATGTGACACTGATGATCGTATAAAATTAAGAGGTGAATTAATGGCACAGTCGCTTACACTCATCGATGGACTGAATAAAAAGACTTCCGATTCGGCGGCGACTCTCAAATCTCAACCACCACCCAATTTGTGTGTCCTTGAGGGAACGGTGAACACATCCTTAGCGCAAGCTCCAGCTTCTTGTTCTACACCAGTAAATAACACATCACCCACTAATCCAAATACCTTTGGACAGAGTATAAAACCCATACTACCACACAAGTGGAATCTAAAATTTACGGGAGACAAGAGAGGGATGTCAGTAACTGCTTTCTTCGAGCGTGTTGACCAGTTGAGAACAGCGAGGAATGTAAGCCTACCGATACTTCTAAATTCAGGTATAGATCTTTTCGAGGGAAGAGCATATGAATTCTATCAGGACTGTCGTTCAGAAGTGCACACTTGGGAGGAGTTGGTTCAGAAATTCAAAGAGGAGTATCAGCCAGCATTTTATAGTGAAAAGTTTTTGGAGGAAATTAAAAGAAGGACTCAAGGACCGGATGAGACCATTGGGACATACATGGCAGTCATGTCAAAATATTTTCAAAGACTTGAATGTCCAATATCTGAGGATGCAAAACTGACAATCCTTCTTAGGAATATTTCTCCAACATATAGGAACCAACTGGGTGCTATGGAGATATCTAGTATCTCAGAGCTTAAAGCCTTGTGCAGACGCATAGAGACACGGATGCAGTCAGAGTATGCACCACCCCCTCGCAAAGCACAGTCGTTGGAACCTGATTTGGCTTATATTGAAGTGGATGAAGTTAGCAGATCTTCTGATCATAGGGTTGATGCTGTTGAAGTTTGTACCCGTGATGTTGCCAAGCCAAGGGCTAGAGAAATTATTTGTTACAACTGCAATAAGCCAGGTCATCGTGCGGCTGGTTGTACTGAAGCTAGAAGATTAAGATGCTATGGATGTCGAAGAGAGGGATTTACAAAGAGAAACTGTCCATCATGCAACCAGGGAAACGGGAAGCGTCACTCTTAGGTAGTCGGCCTAAGGGGAAGGCAATAAATCCGACGATCACTCCAGTTTTGAATTTTATCTTGGAGCATGCGCAGAACGATGAACGCCCTTATTTGGAAGTTGACATCCTCGGACATAGGCTTCTTGGACTTTTGGACTCGGGAGCTTCGCGCACCTTTTTAGGAGGTCCTGGTTGGGACATTGTCGAAGGTATGGGCATGCATTTAAATGCATTAAGAAGGATTGGCTGTACGGTTGCTAACGGTCAGCAAGCAATGACTATTGGATCAGTAGAACTGCCGATAAGAGTTCGTGATAGGGTCAGAATTTTGGAAGTTTTAGTTGTGCCGGAGTTGCCACATGTGCTCATTCTGGGTATGGATTTTTGGATTGCCATGGGAATAGTCCCAGATCTGAGACACAATGATTGGTACTTTTCTGATACTCCAGTGAAACTCGACAGTATCCATGATCAACTTACTGTGTTAACATCACTTGAAGACTTAAAGCTTGCTGCACTAGTAGAGAGAAGTAAACAGCTGATGGGATCGCAGTTAGGCTGTGCAACTATGGTAGAACATAAAATAAGAACGGACTCTCCACCAATTCGTCAGCGTCCATATCGCGTGTCTCCAGTCATTCAGAAAATTATGGATGAAGAAATTGACTCCATGTTAAATCAAGGTATTATAGAACCAAGTTCAAGTGCTTGGGCATCACCTGTTGTTATGGTTCAGAAGAAAAATACAGGGGTGTACAGGTTCTGTGTAGATTATCGCAGACTTAATGGTGTGACTGCTCGGGATAGTTACCCACTTCCTCTAGTTTCAGAAACGCTGGACAAGCTAAAAGACGCTAAATATTTATCCACTTTAGACATCAAAAGTGCATATTGGCAAGTACCTATTGAGGAGAATTCTCGACCACTGACGGCATTTATTTGCAGGAGAGGTCTGTTTCAGTTCCGCAGAATGCCTTTTGGACTTCACAATGCCCCTGCAACTTGGCAGAGGTTGATTGATACTATTTTGGGTCCTGACCTGGAACCAAATGTTTTCGTTTATTTAGACGACGTAGTGGTCCTAACGCAAGATTTTGACGAACATCTACGGATCCTTGATGAAGTATTTCGACGTCTTAGAGAGGCCAATATCACTGTGAGTTGGGAGAAATGTAACTTTTGCAGACCCGAGATGAAATATCTTGGTTATGTGGTTGATAGACGCGGACTACGTGTAGATCCTGATAAGGTTAAGTCCATGTTAGAATTGCCTAGACCAACTAATGTTTCGGAAGTGCGTAGAATAGTAGGAAGCTTCTCTTGGTATCGCAGATTTGTACAAGACTTTTCCACTATCATAAGTCCACTTACTCAGCTTACTAAGAAGAACCATAAGTTTGAATGGACGGAAAAGTGTGAGAATGCTTTTAGGACGATCAAGAACAAGTTAATCAGTGCACCGATTTTAAGCGGTCCAGATTACAGCAGGGAATTTATTATCCAAACAGATGCTTCTGGCTTTGGTATTGGAGCAGTTCTAACGCAACCAGATCCAAAGGGTGAGCGGGTTATCTCGTACCTCAGTCGTTCACTATCTCGACAAGAGAAAAACTATACCACCACTGAACGGGAATGTTTGGCTTTAGTATGGGCGGTTGAAAAACTCCGACCTTATATCGAAGGAATCCCTTTCAGTGTCATCACGGATCATTATAGTTTAAAATGGTTGCATAATTTGAAAGATCCTAGTGGTAGATTGGCCAGATGGTCTGTGAAATTACAGCAGTTTGACTTCAAGGTTATTCATCGGCCTGGGAAGGATTTGGTGGTTCCTGATATGTTGTCAAGGGCGGTGCCAGTTTTAAATCTTATCGATGATGGTGAACAGGCTAGACCTGCACCAGTAAAAGATAATTGGTACAACAAAATGGTAGAAAGAGTGATTGCTACCCCACTGAAATTCTTGAATTGGCGATGCTCTAGAAGTAAGTTGTTCAAATACATCAAGAACGACTATTTTGGGCTCTTGTCATCGGAAGACCATTGGAAGTTGGTATTGCCTAAAGAGGAACGGTTGGAAGCCATAAGTTCAGCTCATGATTTACCAACTGCGGGTCACATGGGGGTATTTAAGACCTTTAATAGATTGGCAGAAAAGTTTTATTGGCCGAAGATGCGGCAGGATGTTGCCAGATATGTGAGGAATTGTCAGATTTGCGCAGCCCATAAGTGTGATCCAAAGGGTGCAAACGACCAGATGGTATCTCATAGTAAGCCCACTCGTCCATGGGAAATGATTTCAATGGATTTGGTTGGACCTTTGCCACGTTCGTATAAAGGAAATACAGCTATCTTGGTAGTTACCGATTATTTGAGTAAATTCTCTTTAATATTTCCACTACGCTCTACTTCTTCTAAAGTGATTATCAACCGTATAGAAGAACAAGTGTTCCTTTTATTCGGCGTAAGTCGGGTGATTTTATGCGATAATGGTCCACAATTCCGTAGTAGTGAGTTTAAGAAATTTGCAGATAGCTATCATTGCAGAATTCAGTTCAATGCAAATTACCACCCTAGGGCTAATCCCACCGAACGTCAAAATAGAACTTTAAAGACCATGTTGTCAATGTATGTGAGTGACAATCACCGTAAGTGGGACGAACAATTGCAGAAGTTGGCCTGTGCTATTCGCACTGCGGTCCAAGAGACCACTAAAGTGTCACCGTTTTTCTTAAATTTTGGAAGAAACATGTGCCTTTCAGGCAAGGACTATAGTAATAAAGATCTTGTAGAAACAGAAGATGGAACAAAGCGCAGGACAGAGTAGAAATGAGGGATTTTGGAAGTTGTTTGCGGAAGTTAGGAGCAGATTGGAAGCGGCTGGTCAAAAGAATATTGCGAAGTATAATCTTAGAAAGCGTAGTGAAGTCTTTTCTCCAGGTCAGAGAGTGTGGAAGAAGAATTTTGTTTTGTCTGATGCTGCCAAGTACTTTACACATAAGTTAGCACCGAAATTTGTCGGACCGTATATCATTCGCCGTCAGATATCGCCTTGGACATACGGGTTACAGGACAGAGACGGGAAGGTTCTGACAGGCACTTGGCACGCTAAAGACCTGAAACGCTCTCCTGACTACGATTGTTCCTAGCGGGCCAATCGTTTTGTGGCAAGGGGGGGGAATTGTAACGTGATAATTTCGGACTTATAGCATGCTAATAATAATATTAAACTATTTAAATAATTATATAATAAACAAATTTTTAGATAATAATACTACTAAATATTAATCATTTTTGAATTTACAATTTTGCTTTCCTATCACGTTTGTCTTTTAAAACTACGAAAACTTCTTTTAATGCACTATGGATTTAATATGTTAATGATTATTCTTGTGCGATTCTGCCGTTTCGATTTTTAGAGAACAGAATTTTGGATTCAGTTAGTGCGAACTGAAATAAAACAAGTATATTAGAATTACACTGTATAGGTCCGCGCAACTGATCGATGTGTCACGACATCTCCAGGTCTCGTTTATCAATAGCCTGGCTTACGGTTCGATTATCGATTTTTCTGTCGTTAATTTTGGAAAGGTACCGCGGTGGAAGTGGACGGTCGGGGCAGTTTCCTCGGTCTCCTGCACACATCGCAGTATTCTATCAGGCGCATTTGGTCGTATCGTAGGTTCCTACAAAAGAGGGCGCTACGTTGTCAATTTTGGGAAAGAATTATTCAGATGAGTCGGATGCATTATGGCAGGTCTAGATTTTGTTATTATTTTCGAGGGCTTACAATGGTGTAATTTGGGGTTCTTTTGGAATGCCCAAGTATAGTTTTGTGAGTGATTTTTTATGATAAGTTTTCCGGTAATATTGCCCTCCGTGATGCCGACGTATTTCTAGTCATTTCTAGTTTTATCGACCGGTTCCTGTGGTTACGACAGCAATCTGTGACCGTAGTTGCCGGATCATGAATAAGTTTCCGATCCCGTGACTGCAGAATTTTTATATCGGATGTGACATTTTACCTGACTGTGGCTCTGAAACAATGAATTTTATATATTGTTTCTATTTCTCGGATTTGACCTTTGGATATTTAATTGACGGATATTTGCTGTGCCTTTGGTGTTAAGTATGACTGGTTGCTTATTGATAAAGAATTGAAGTCTTAACTAGGATTTTATGAGTGGAATCGTGGCAACATGGCGAGACATTTTGGACCTGTTGCTCCAAAAATTTGTTCCTGCTTGGTGAGTCTCAAGTCAGCAGTGTGGTGCGCGGTCCATTTTCTGATGCCTTCATCATAATTTTCAAGTAGAGCCTGGCTTGATCGTATTTACGAGATTTATTGATGAGCATCTTTTGCGAAATAGTTCCTGTTTGGATTTGAAAGTTCTAAAGTTGTTATTCGGGCACTTTGGGGTTTTTTTTTGGACAGAGGAAGTTCGCACCCACGAGGGAGAATTGTGAAAATGGCCGCCACACTCTAAAATCCTCGTTCCACCATCTTTAGAGGATATCCTCCTGCTGACTTGCCATATTGGCACCTGGAATAGCAGATTCCGGTGAGTTTTTGTATATTTGATTATTTAATAATATGATAATGCCCGTGTATGGTTCTTAGTGGCCATTTCCATGACCATACGCCATTTTGTTGAACATCTTCGGTCTGGGTTGACATTTTATTTCTTTAAATTTAGAGTCAAGACTTCGTAAGAAGCCCACTGCACTTGTCCAGACCATCGACAACCACTCGTTGATTCCGTTTTTAGCATTAGGCAACTGCTAGACCCAGACTCCATTTTGGTTAGAAAACCCTCAGAAGGAGGTAATATTATTTTATTTGCATATTTTATTTAATTTTTGTTTACATTTTGGGCTATATTTGGATATGGTTTAATGTTTGCTAAGGGATGTTTTCTCTTTAGGGTTTTTTTTTTTGGTTTGGATATTATTCCAAGGGATTTCCGTCACGACGACGATCAAGTCCTGTAATTTGGATTTTTCTTTGGATCAGTTATTGGGATTGCCAACTTGCCTGACCAGGCAAGAGACTCACGTTCAGCATCGGAGCTGGTGCTGCTCCCACCTGTATACGCCTGAGTCCAGGTGACATTTCTTCGCCTGAAGGTCTGAACAGCTAACGGCCACAGCTATTGGAGGACGTCCAGATAAGTAACCGTAGCAAATAATTAAAATTTCAACTATTATATCTTTTGCAAGCTAAATTCCTCGATACAGTCAATTAGCCAATTTATTAATTTGTTCTTCATATTTACAAATTCAAATTTAAATTAATTTTTCTCACTAAAAATCAAAATCTATTTACTAATTTTAAACTAAACTTTTTACCTTATTATTGAGCTGACTGGCTTATCGAGTGGCCTTTAATAACTTGTTTTGATTCTATTTATAATATTTGATGTATTTAAATGACTTGTATTTGATTTTGCACTCACGATTTATGGCGTCATAATATCGACCGTGGTACTATATTTTTATATATTCCTGCATACTGTTGACCATTGTCATATTTATATTTTTTTTATTATTCATTTTCTTGTGTACAATATCGATTTCTCTTAAGCTGCAGGTAATTTTAATAATTAAGATTAGAAGCTTAGTACATATTATAGCTGTATCGCTGTTGGCCCGCGTTTGGACCATACCTACATATACTATTATTGTACTTGAAATAACTTTAAAAAAAAAAAACAAAAAGAACAACTTATTTGATATTAGTATATGATTTCAAACAAAATTTTGCGTTTTACTGCTGCTACCTACCTACAAGTGAGACCCTCATATCTTAATTAATTATTTGGTATTCTGTGAAGGTAAGCTCATTGGTATAAGATAATATTTTGGTTTTTCGTTGCTTGGAATCGCTAGAGTTGTGCAACACTGGGCGATAATTCGTAATTATTATCGGCCTAGTACTTCATTAACTTATTTGATAAAGTAGAGTAATAATTAATTACGTGGCGCAAAATATTTAGATCTTAACCCAGCCCTTCTCCACTGTTGCTGTCGGCCTCTACTATTATTCTCCCCAGCTTGTTCCAACTTTTAGGGTCTCCAACGCCTTGATGAATTCGAAATTCAGTATACTTATTGATCATTAAATAAATATCCGGTAAGTGAAAATTTTGCTGCCATAAAGTCAAAGTCAAAATATGATTTATTGTCAATCAAATATTTTGTTGACAAAGCTAGTTTCAATAAGAAAACACAATCAAAAAAATGTATTTGCAAAAAATAATACTTATAGATAACTTAGTAAAAATAAAATTAAAGATAAAATACATACATGTAAAGAAAGAAAGAAAACACTCAAGATTATAACAGTTTAAAACACATACCTGAAGTCAAACAGTTTAAAATTCTTGAAGTCAAATAGTTTAAAATTAAAGTAAATGTAGAAAAACAACAGAAAACGATAGTTACAAATAAAGACAAAGAGCATCATCAACAATCTGAGACTTCAACAAAGTACAAAACCAATGTAAACATTTAATAAGGAAATACAAACAAAAAGCAAAAATAGCATCGAAAAGTACTTTTAAGCAAAGTTTTCTTGAAAAAATTCATTAACATCATAAAAGGGCTTCACAATTAAAAGTGATTTTAGTTTCCTTCTAAACAATTTTTCATCTTTTATCTGCCTAATCCCTACAGGCAAGTGATTGAAAAATTTTTTTACTATTATATATAATAGAGTTTTGGCACTTTGTCGAGTTAGGAATAGGTAGAGCAATATTATGGATTTGCCGAGTGTTATGAACTGAGCGGTCCCCCATAGTATTTTTAAATTTTCTATGCATCATACAGGCTGTTTCCAGTAGAAAAAGGCAAGGTAAAGTCAATATTTTTTTATCCAAAAACAAGGCTTTGCATGAGTCTCTTACCCTTGCCTTACAGAAGTACATTACAGCTCTCTGTTGTAGCACAAATATTTGATTAAAAAGCTGCTTTAAGCAGGCTCCCCAGAAACAAATTCCGTACCTTAGGTTGGACTCAATCAGAGCAAAATATGCATTTCTTATTGTAGAACTATCTAACTCATTGCTAATAACCCTAATTGCATAGCAGTTAGATAATTTTGGTTGATAGGTTTGATAAGGTTATTAATATGTGGTTATTTTAAGTGTTGTGCTAAGAAAGAGTTTAATAACTACATTTGTACATATTGCCTAGGGGTCTTCCACTCCAGCTGTCTAGAGCGAAAGGGCAATGTTTTAATTTTAAAGGACTATAAGATATTCTGCTCTAAGGAATGTGAAAAAGCAGGGTATGATAATGAGGATATTATACAAAACCATATAAAGAGAATTGACGAACTTCAACAGAAACTAAAAGCTAAAGACTCATTCTTGAGAAGGCAGCAACGTCAATCCCAAGACTTTCAAAATGACGTTTGTGAGATCCAAAAAAAAAATGAGGCCAAAATAACGGAGCAAGCCCAATATATCTCGGCATTAGAAAAGAAACTGGAGATCATAAAAAGAAAGAACAACGCACTAGAAGCACAATTGCAGGAAATTGAACTTAAAGCAGTCAGACTTGAAAAAGATCTGCGTGATCATGTTGAGATTGAACAAAATATGATTTCATCAATAGAGACCCTCACTGAAGAAAACAAAGTGTATTTATGGGACATTGATGATTTGAAGGGACAAGTTTTATTTCTAGGAATGAATAATGGCTGCTCCAATCTGAAGTCACAAACTACCCTGAATGCGAGTACTCAGTGCATAATGGAAAGTGATGTCCACTGGGAAGGCGAAGGGCATGTTCAAATCGATTCTGAAGTAAGCTCTAATGATCCTATCTCGTTTAATAATGATGATAATAAAGATAACTCGAATCATATGAAATGTGAAAAAATTGTTAAAGTTTTAATTGTGTGTGACGAAACTGGCAGAGGCCTTGGTTATATCTTAAATCGTTTGTTCGCTAGGGAAGATGTAACTTATAAAATAGAGGTTTTTCTTAAGCCTGGTGCCGATTTTGACAAGGTTACTGAGAGTTCAGTAGTTTTAAAAAAGGATTACTCTGCCAGTGACTGTGTAATAATTTCTGCAGGGTTAAATGACTTTTTTAGGAACAAAATGCCATCTTTCAAGTCTGTTTTAAATGTGATTAGAAACTGTTCTCATACCAACTTAGTGTTTTTATCTGTACCATACTTGTTTGATGTTCATGTTAATAGCAAGATATATGGCTATAACAATAAACTAAATAACTTTATTTGTAGAGTAAATAGGGTTTCAGAGAATTGTGTTGGCTTTGTTGATGCTAATTCTAAAAGAGGAAATAAATTACATAAAAATAATTTGTGCATTGAATTAGTTCAAGTAATTAAGTTTAGCATCAGCAAGGTTAGCAATAAGAACTTAATTTTTATAGTGGCGGACACTTGTGTCAATGTGGCGTCACCAGATGACGATGCTTCCGACTCTAACTTGCTTGATCAGGTCGCTGGTGACGAAAAAGATCAATCTGGTAATTTTTTAGGAGTAACTTTGAGATGCCCTACTGTGGGCAAATAATCACATTAATGTCATTTAATATAAGAAGTCTGAGAAATAAAATCTTAGAACTAGAAATATTTTTGAATGAACATAAGCCAGTGATATTATGTTTAAATGAACACTGGCTTGTGAATAATGAGATTATTAACTTTAATTTGGAAAAATATGATTTAGTAACTTACACATGTCGTACACAAAGCAGGGGTGGAGGCACCGCTATATTCATTAGAGAGACAGTATTATTTAAGGAACTGTTAACGAGGGTGAAGCCTATTGACAAACATTGTGAGTTTTGTTGTATGGAAATTGTCATAAGTAATGTGAATTATGTGATTGTTTCTTTGTATAGAGCACCAAGCTCTTGTGTAACACACAAGATGGCGGCAGCGAATGACGTTGGTCAAGTTGCTCGCGAGAAAAAGTGTGTTATTTGCGTTAAAAAAGCTAGTGCAACCAATAAATGTTTACTATGTAACAGATTCTTTCATAGTCAGTGCCTAGTGAAATGTCCCGGGACAAAAATCGTGGGGCATAAAGAAATAAACTGCATAGAATGTATCGGCGATGTGGGCGATGCCAATATGACAGGTTTGACAAGTGCTGAAATTATTAAACTGTATTCAAAAAATAATGGTTTTCTATATAACATCGTGTTGGAACTTCAAGAAAAAAACGACCTTCTTCGAGAAAAGATCGAGGTTTTGGAGGAAAAGCTGGAAAATACAATTCAAACCAAAAATCATAAATGTGGTTAGAAACACACCTCCCGTTTCCGCCAAAAACAGGAATGCTGTCAAAAGTGTCAAATCAAACACTTTTGCAAACTGTCTTGCAACCAACTCTATGCCTCAAAAGCAAGCAGAAACAAACTCTGAAGAACGAGACAAGGTAACAAACCCCAAAGTAAATGTTCAAGAACCTAAACCCAACTTCACGACATCAAAAGGTGAAGATGAAAATGTCAGCATAACCTCAAACGTCATGAAAAATACAAACAAAAACGAACAACAGTCTTCCGGTTCGTCTCGTCGAATGCAGACCTCTGTGTTGTTAACATAAGTGGTGCCACGTGTTCGGTTTTGCTGCTTTATTTCGGGGGGAAACGGGAGACTCAATCGCTCAGGTGGAAACTTACGACCTCGCTAGAAAGGGAGCATACGCTGTGAACGTGTGAGGCCTAGTTGTTCCTGCATTCTATCCCGTTCGTCTGCCGCAGTTCTACATAGAATATTAGCGTAACGGCCGCTACGTGGCGGGAGTGGGAGGGGTAAGGGGATAGCTTGAAAGAAAGGGTCATCTCGTGATATCAGTAGTACTCTCAAGGGGCACCTAGTGGAAGCCTAGATGCATTTCAAAAATTTAAAGAGGAATTATTAAAGTATTTGAAAGATTCGGGGTATTCGGGAGCCTAGAGCTCGCCATCCGGATATCCTACCGATAACGCCTCCAAACTGGACCAAGGTGCAGGGTCGACTTCGAGGGTCGCCGATTTAACGACTCTGAGCCCCGGACGGAGGGCAATCTGGCGACTGCCTCGTAGCAAAGCCAATAAGTCCTGTTATGTAACAGGCTAAACAGGAATGAAGAAGAAGAAAACGAACAAGTTTTGAAAGTTGATAATAAAATAAACCAAGCTCAAATTACACTTAGTCAAGTCAAGAATGCTGTAGATCTTGCAAAAGATAATCAAGCTTTTTCCCCAGCAGATCAAATAAAGGAAAATGAAGACAACAAATGGATAGAAGTTACATCAAAGAGGCGAAAAGCGCGAACAGAAAAAGTGGAAACGCACAACCAAAATGATCGCCCTGAGCCCGCAAAAGGAACAAATGACGACGAAAATTCTCTTACAGTGGCAAAAAAAGTTTCCTGGGTCTTTATTTCAGGGCTTGATAAAGAAACAGAACCAGTACATGTGCTTAACTTCCTTAAAAAGCACAATCTGGAAGAGGGATAAGTCAGCTATCATGGCAACAACACTCTGGCCTACTGGAACAATAATTAACCATTTTCGGAACATTCAACGCCTGCCAACAATGAAGTAAGAAGAGCGGGGTCCACAACTTTAAAACTGATGCATATCAATACTCAGTCTGCAAGAAACAAAATACTGGAGTTGGAAGCATGTTTGATTGACAAAGTGTTAAATGTACTGTGTATTAGTGAACACTGGTTGTCTCAAGAAGAAATTCCAATAATATCCTTTAATAATCTTAATTATTTAAGTTCTTATTGTAGAACACAAAGTAGGGGCGGAGAAGTAGCAATGTTCAAAAATGACATCTTTGAATTTGAACCCTTGTGTAAGGTAAGTGATTTGAGTTTGGAAGGATGCATCGAACTTTGTGGTGCCTCTAGTAAACTTTTTCAGGTATACATTGTAACAATATATAGGCCACCATCGGGCTGTTTTGACACCTTTTTAGAAAGGCTTGGAATGTGTCTAGAGCATATCGATCTTAGATTTAAAATAATAGTTGTTGGTGATTTTAATGTTAAATTTGGAAAGGATGATATTAGGGCTAAGACTCTTGACTGTACACTTCTATCTTTTGGACTCGAACGAACGATAAGTGACGCTACTAGAGGTCCAAACTGTCTTGACAACATATACACTAATATTCATGCTAATGACTATATAATAAGTCTACTTGAGACTGATTTGTCAGATCATCTGGGACAGATTTTTGAAATACAACCTCGAATTGAGCCATCAAAGATTAGGTCCAGTTCAGTAATAAGAGTGCGACCTATGACTGAGCAAGGAAAGTTTAATTTCTATACTCAAATAGAACAGGTAGACTGGTGCTTTATTGGCAACCACTATGTGGATATAAATACAAAATTCTCCAATTTCATTAATATCTTGCAAAACAATATAAAAATTTCCTTTCCGGAGAAAAGCATTAAAATAAACCATAAACAAAAAGGTACTAACTTTATTTTTACAAATAGTTTAAAACAAATGAGGGATCACTTGCATTTTTTGAATGACTTATGCAAGACTTACAGTGTAGCTCAATTTAAACAAGATCGAAATAATTACCGCTGTAAATATAAACAAGCCATTTCTAATTTAAAAAAACAAAATAATGAAAATAGAATAAAAAATTCAAGTAACCCAATAAAGTGCATGTGGAATGTTATAAATGAACATCGTGGAGTAGCGAATGAAAATAAAATCTGTAGTGGTATCACAGCAAATGAATTCAATAACTTTTTTGTTAATGTCGCCCACAACACACAGAAAAATATCTTGATCCCCTGGAAAATTTCAGATCTCTACAGAGTGACTACCCTTCTTTTTTCTTCAAAGAGGTTTCTTATATTGAGGTTAGAGATATAATTAACTCATTAAAAAATAAGTCTAGTAGAGATTGTTATGGAATCAGTGTACCCTTGGTGAAGTTAGTTAAAGATCTTATTATACCACTCACTAAGCTAATAAACAAATCCATTCAGGAGAGGGTCTTCCCAGATTGTCTCAAGGATGCTGTTGTATCTCCAATTTATAAAAAGGGTGAGGTTGATGACTCCTCAAATTATAGGCCTATCTCATTGCTGCCTATAATTTCCAAAGTCTTTGAGAGGTGTTTAGCGAATAGAATTGCTGACTTTTTTGAGAGCAATGGGATCTTTTCGGAGTTCCAGTATGGATTCAGGAGGGACCGAAGTACTGGCCTGGCGGTCCTTGACCTTGTCACGAGCATACAGGGTGCACTCGAACGATCTGAATATATCTATGCTAATTTTTGTGATCTGAGCAAAGCTTTTGATTGTGTCTGTCACAATCTATTACTGCAAAAGCTAAAAATGTATAAATTTAATGACAATAGCATAGCACTGATAAAATCATATCTTCATGGGAGAATGCAGCGAGTGAGATTCGGGGGAGAGCAATAGACTAGCCTGCCGGTAACTGTTGGGGTTCCTCAGGGATCTGTATTGGGCCCCTTACTTTTTCTCATCTACATAAATGACCTACCCCCTAATCTAATTTGCTCTTTTTAAATACCGGCAAAACTAATACAATGTTTTTTGCTATGAGGCAACTATCCGAGATTGACCTAGGCAAAGGTGTAAAGTTTCTAGGGGTGCATTTGGACCCTAGACTTAAATGGGACATACATATTGATAAACTCTGTAGAAAACTAAATACAAATATCTTTGTTGTAAGAAATCTGGCAAACTGT
Organism: Kuschelorhynchus macadamiae; assembly: GCA_030620095.1. Classification (NCBI taxonomy): domain Eukaryota; kingdom Metazoa; phylum Arthropoda; class Insecta; order Coleoptera; family Curculionidae; genus Kuschelorhynchus; species Kuschelorhynchus macadamiae. The sequence goes on from JAUTXW010000085.1 coordinate 106,405, forward strand.
GTATCGGGTGATGTCTTGTGGCAGGCTTATCATGCTCTTATTCATTCGCACTTGACATTTGCCTTGATTTCTTGGGGACATGCAGCTGAGGCCATTCGTGTGTTTGGCTTGCAGAGACGGGCCTTGAGAGTTCTGGCGGGACTGAATTATGCGGACGACTGTAGATGTGCTTTTATAGACTTAAAAATACTTACCTTTCCATCCATATATATCCTAGAAAACTTATCATATATAAAGAAAAACCTTCACACCTATAAAAGGCACACAGATGTACACAATCACAATACCAGAGGTAAGGATAGCCTTGTGCCAGGATATTGCCGTTTGAAAAGGTGTCAGAGTGGCCCGTGTTACCTAGCCATTAAATTTTTCAACAAATTACCATCTCAGATAAGAGATCTCCCCTTTAGTGAATTTTATAAAGCGGTCAAGAAATTGCTACTTCTCAATGCTTTCTACTCATATGAAGAGTTTCTAAACTATAAATTTTAATGTGTTTATTTTTTGTGTCTTTTATGTTTGTTTTCAAAATGTAACATTGTAATTGTTAAATGTATAAAATAACTAATGCTAGTGCTCAATACTTTTTAAAATCTTTATTTTAACTATAAACTTTAATATTTTTATTCTTTGTAAGTGTTCTTTATATTAGGTTTTAATGTACATTGTATTTACTTCTTTTAATTATAATAATCCATTTCTTACTTAATCGATTATTGTATACTTATTTTATTTTGACGATTGTAAATACTATTGTGTAATTGGCAAGAATAAATGAAGTTTGAAGTTTGAAGCGGTGATATCAATATCTTCTTGGAATTGTTAAATCTGCTTATGTCCGAGATTTTTAGCATAAAGAGAAATATTGTCATTTGTGGTGACTTTAATGTTAGATTTGACCTACAGGACACTGGTGCAATCGATATATCCAACCTATTACTTTCTTTTAGTCTCGAACCAGATGTAAGGGGCATGACTAGGGTCACTCCTGACACAGCCTCTCAGTTGGATAGCATTTTTTCAAATATAAATAAGGATTACACATTGGGTAGAATTCTGAATACTGACATTTCTGACTACTATGCTCTTATGATCAATATACCCACAAATATGGATTGTGATGGTTCTAAGAAATTCCATATAAAGAGGTCGTTTAGTGAGGAGGCAACTCATGAATTTAAGTGGTACTTGGGCGCTGAGGATTGGTTAGAAATCTACCATATGACAGATCCAAATGAACATTATCAAGCCTTTTATAATATATTTAAATACTACTTTGATATGTGCTTTTCTATAAAAAATATTAGGTTAAAGGATTCAGCTAAGCCTTGGGTTACCTCTGAGATAAGGGAGTGGGGACAGAAACTCAGGGATATGTATTCACTATATAAGCAAACAAAGAATTCTGATTTACTTAGGAATTATAAAAATGAAAGGAGATCTTATAAAAAATATATAGGGAACTATAAAAAAAAGCTATAATGATAATATAATAGTAAATTCAAATAATAAAACAAAGGCTACCTGGAAAGTATTTAATAACATTCAACACAAAAATAAGAAAATAGGTGAAATAAAACTGCAGTACAGGGATGAAATTGTGTCTGATCCTGAGACTGTTGCTAACTTGTTTGCTTCTCACTTTGATCATGTTGTCAGTATTGCTGATGGTGGCACTGGGCTAGACATGCCTAATCTTCCGATCATGCCATTTTCCTTCTACCTAGAGCCCACTACTCCAGAAGAAATACGTCGTATAATAGCCTTAGTACCTACCAAGTTTTCATCAGGGTTGGATGAGATACCGTCTGTGGTTGTAAAAGAGGTTGCAGATTCGGTTTGCTTTCCTTTGGCTAACATAATCAACAACAGCTTTGTTAAGGGCGAATTTCCAGACCTCCTCAAGATGGCCAAAATAGTACCCATTTACAAAAAAGGAGATCAGCAGGACATAAACAACTATCGACCAGTTTCTTTGCTGCCAATTTTTTCTAAAGTATTTGAAAGGGTGATATATTTGAGATTGTTAAACTATTTTCTGAGGTTTGATCTGTTCTATATAGGGCAACGTGGCTTTTTACCAAAAAAGTCTACTGTTACAGCCATTTTTCAGGCTTTAAATTCCACCATTGAGGCCTTGGACCGCGGTGAAAAGGTGTCAGCCATCTGCTTTGATCTTAGTAAGGCCTTCGATCTTATTGACCACGAACTGTTGCTCTATAAACTAGAATGCCTTGGGGTGCGTGGGCCTGCCAATGAATTAATTAAGTCATACTTAACTGATAGATCTTTTAAAATTTCCATTAGTTCACCAACTAATGGGATGAATTCCCTATCTGAGTCAGTTAGAATGAGCAGGGGGGTCCCACAGGGTTCAATCCTGGGTCCCATTTTGTTTCTTATATTCTCCAACGACATGCACTTAAAGATAAATATAAGTTCCCTCATACAATTTGCAGATGATACCTCATGTATTGTGTCTGCCCCTGCAATTACTTCACTGTCCCCGAAAGCATCAGACATTGCTCAGACGGTGTATAATTGGTGTCAAAATAATAACCTCACCGTAAATACATCCAAGACATCAGTAATTTTGTTCAGGCATAACACTGTCTCTGAATCTTTGTAGGTGAGAGTACAACATAAGAGTCTTCAACAGGTGAGCTCAGCGAAGTTTCTGGGTGTATTTTTGGATGGAGATTTGGCTTGGACAAATGAGGTGAATTCGATTGTGTCAAAACTAAGTGTGGCCTGCTATGTGATTCGTTACCTAACAAACCATGTAAAAGTGAATAGTATTCGTGTTTTTTACTTTGCCTCTGTTCAGTCAGTTATTGCGTATAGTGTGATGTTCTGGTATATGTCCTCTGTGGCCCATTCATCTAGAGTTTTTATAGCGCAAAAAAGAATCATAAGGGCAATTATGGGTTTGCAATATCGCCAAAGTTGTCGAGGAGTTTTTAAAACGCTCGAAATTTGAACAGTCCCCTGTTTGTATATCTACAATTGTGCTGTATTTACCAGAAATAATCTAGAATTGTTCACCACTAATGGCTTCTATTCTAATAATTTAAACACTAGGGGAAGGAATGATCTTAGTGTAGAGCTCATCGTACAGCATTGTTTAATAAGGGACCTTTGATGTCTTGTATTAGGGTCTATATTGCATTACCAGTAGAAATTAAAGAAGTTCAGGGTAATGTTAGGTTTAAGTCAGCCCTAAAAAAGTTTCTACTGGAAAAAGAATATTATTCACTTAATGAATTTTATGTAGATTAGTTCAAATGGCTTGTGTTACTTCATAAGTTTTTTTTTTAACTGTAATTCTAGTATAGCTTTTATAACGAATTTTATGTAAATTAGTTAAAAAATTTTTGTGTTAGTTTATAAGTTGTTACTGTCCTTTTTTTAATTGAATAGTTTTAATATAGAATTGACAATGTCGATGTTCATTAAGAATAATGTATGACAAATTAATAATAAATAAATAATAAATAAATAAATAAATAAATAAATGTTCTTCAAATTTTAGTTTATCATCAATTAAAATACCCAGGAATCTATTTACATTTAAATTGTTCAATATAGAATTTGCGAGTGTTACATAACTTAACTCACATTTAAAGGACATAATACATGTTTTATTTACATTTAAAGTAAGTCGATTTGCATCACACCAGTTTTTAATAAGGATAAAATCGGAACTTATTTTTTCATGTAATTCGAACTGATCTTTGCCATCCCACAAAACTGTCGCATCATCATACAAAAGAAACAGAATGGGCCCCAAAACAGAGCCCTGTGGAACGCCATACTCAACATTTAAATATTTAGAGACTTCATTTTAAAAACACCTTTTGTTCTCGATGCGATAAGTATGATTTGAACCATTTTAAAGCTACTCCCCTAAAGCCATATGCTTCCAATTTTTCTAAAAGTATTTTATGACTAATACAATCAAACGCCTTAGATAAATCGCAAAAAATTGCTGCAACTGACTTGTTATTATTACGTTTTATACATAGTGACTCCAGAAATGAGAATATAGCATCATTGGTACTTTTATTATTTTGAAAGCCAAACTGTGTAGTACTTAATATATTATGTTTCTTCAAGAAAATTAACATGCATTATTTTACCAATTTTTCTACTATTTTACCCAAGGTCAGCAGAGCAACCGGTCGATAATTTTCTGGGCTAAGTCTCCTCCCTTATGAATAGGAATTACAACACCTTTTTTTAGAGAGGAAGGAAATTGTCCCATCGAAAAAAAATATTAATTGCCTCAGCTAAAACAAACATTACATCATTTAGCAATTTTTTAAATATTTTTATTGATATATTATCCCATCCTGACCCTTGACTTTTTTATATATTAGATAGAAAGATATAAGAGATAGATAGATAGAAAGATACTATAAGTATTTTTTAAATTCAATAAGTCAAAGTCAAAATATGCTTTATTGTCTAAAGTAAAAAGTACTCAATGACAAAGCTATAAAAATAAATATGTTAACAATCAAAATAATAAATAAATGAATGGGCAAGAAAGAATTTGAGACAAGTATGATTAAATCACTGCAAAAAAACCCAAAGTCAAATTCCTCAATAAAAGAAAATAATTATACAACATTAGTATAAAACTGCACAAAACATAAAAAAAAAACTAAAAAAAGTATATCACATCACATTGCAACAATGATTATCAGTCATAATATACATATGAAGGTAATTTAAATTTACTAATGTTAAGTACACTATATGACATACCAACAAAACTGCTTACTGCTGTCAATATAGCTGCAGTAGGACAAACAATTATTTATTCCCTATGAAAGTGAATGTCAGCTATTAATTAATTAACTACAGGATGGGGAATACTAGAAACTCTCTGGAATTTGTGTTATATGAATACAGTTTAAATTACACCACTTCACATTAATCGTCAAATCATTGATGTTCCACCATCATCAGTCACCAGCCTTACATACAGAATGAAGATGCATTCAATTCTGATTTAGTAAAATACTTTCCCAATAATTCTGGCATAACTTTCCTGTGAAAAATATGACTCTTCTGAGACTCCGATGCCTAGAAATCTTAATAAAATGAAACTTTTGAATAAATAATTCTGTTGGACTCCATATACCAAAATCATAGTATGCTGTACCTGTAAAGGCCATTTCTTGTTATATCCGATAATAGTCTGATAACAGTAATATTGGTTTCTGTCAAAACAAATACCTTCATCACATGCTATTAGACATGAGAATGTTTGACCTAAAAACATATGTTTGTTAAAAATAAAGAAAAAATTGTTGAATAAGGTTACTTTCCCCACAACAAAAAGCATGTCACTGATTTTAGTAACTCCACACCCACTCTCAACTCCTGCATCGAAATACTTAAGGCATTCAAGCTTTTGTAGGCCCTCATCTGATGTTTTGTATAAAAACTGGAAGAAAGTATTTTGGATCTACACTGCATTTAATACCATCCACAACAAAAGGATCAAGGTATATTTCTAATTATATATAAATCTTATATTTATAGCATTCGATGATCTCTGCTAAAGTTTGAACAAACACTGAATCATAAAAAAGTTAAAATTTTCACGGACTCTTAGAGAAGTAAACAACTATGTGTCCTACTGCAGCCATATTGACAGCAGTCAGCTGTTTTGTTGGAATACCATATAGTGTACCTAGCATTAGTAAATTTAAACTATAAATTAATATAGTATTCTAGAGTTTTTATAGATCCTTGTAGATTTTATTAACGCACACTGAAGTAGTTTAAAAAAACACTCATCCACAGAGAAGTGCATTTCTGGTGGAAGTCCAACATTTGGCATCTGATGCCATACAAAAAGTAGTACAAATGACATCATGTGGGGGCAAATAATATCAATAATGACATTGTTTAAATAAATAGATCGGTTACATAAATAGTTGAAAAGGATAAATGGAACTATTTTGCTAAACATTACTGGTTGCCTCTGGCCTTGTATTCTTTGGTACTGTCTGGACACTTCCATATTGAACATATATGTAATAAGACAAACTACCTAGCTTCATGATGACTGCAAGCTTCAAATGTTGCAGAAATAAGCAGTTTAATAATTATGTCAGCATTGTTTGCCACAACACTAATCCTGCTGGGATCAGGCGAAGAGATGAAAAATTGTTGAATCATACAAAATGTATGGCTCCAGCCAATGTGCAGATGTGGCATTATGTGATGAATTATTGATACACCTCAATAAGAATAAAGTGATTACAACACTAAAGCAAAGTATAGAACAAAGAGATCAGTATATAAAACAACTTAAACAATCAAAAATTTCATTTGAACAAGACATATGAAATAGGAAGGCTGCATACTGACACGAAAACATATCAAAATAAAGTTAAAGCACTCAGGGAAGAAATTTTAAGGATGAAGCTGACAGAATCATTGCTGGGAGGCTGAAAGAAGCTGAATCCAAGCATACTCAAACATTCAACATACCACATTTAGAAGTTGAAACACAGACAGATGATAAACAGATATTTGTGGACAAGGTTAAAGAACAAGCAGATCTGAAAATGCAATCAGTAGATCCAGACAATAGAAACACAAACTGACTATAATGAAGAAGTATACTATGAAGCATTACTGGCTAAGGCTATTCTGCGAATACATACTACAAAAGCAGTGCAAACTGACAATGAACTCATCAATACAGAAGTTACAAACCAGATTATGCTGCTAGGTGATATATATGATAACGATAAAGGGATGCTCCAGAATGTTTAGATCACTAAATTCTTCTTTTGATAAGATAAGACCTCATCAGAGAATATATGAAAAATGCTTACACTCTACAGATTATGTTGTCGTTTTCACAACTCCAGAAAACTGTTTAAGGGGAAGTGTTCCAAATCATGAAAATCTTGATAGACTGATACGACTTGTGACGACTAACATAGATTATATAAAGTCAATTGGATCAGCAAAAAACAATGAAACAATTACACCAGTCAATTGTAAACAAAAGGCGTCCTGTCAAAAGGTGACATAATTATTACCATGTGACGTCGATACGGAGTATGTTCCAATTGACTAAACTATTAATGTTATCGAATCACCGTTACTATCACAAGAGGAAAAAATAATAAATAACCATATTATGTCACAAAACATACAAGAATAAATTAACAAAAAACATAAAATAATTTACTATGTAGACCCCAAGAATGTTCGAGTTTGTAGGAACAGATATTCTAATAAAACACTGGGATTACAAGAGCAAGTATTCATTTATAGAGATGCTGTGCAAACATTATTTTAAAACAACGGAAGAACACAAAATAATACATAATCAGATGAATTCACATTTCACTGATCTGACAAAGTCTTCTCCTGAACCCAATCAAGTCACCACTAGATTGTTTACATGCAGGAAAGGCTTAACTTTGCAGAATCAGTCAGGATACAAACATCAAGATCAAAATAGAAGAGTTCTAACCACACTACACCACAACTTGTTACGTTCTGGACGCGCGTTTCGCTAACCAAGTTAGCATCATCAGCAGATGATATAAACTAAAGTAACTTATCCTAACCGAGACTATTTATAGGTAAATGTGGTCACACTTGGTTGCGCCCGACTGCACCATTGTCAAGTAAACAATAGAGGGGACTATAGGAAATAGGCCCTCTGTCTTTATTTAGTGCTTTCTTACCATTTTTAACCATTTCTATACTCTCAAATGCATCCAATAATCTATTATTAGATAAATTTTTAATCAACTTAAGATTATTTATTCCTATTTGGTGATTGTTTTCTAAATCATGTTGGGCAACACTTGACTTTTCTGTTCTTCCATATCTTAAATGTGCCATGTGTTCTTTAAAACGAATGTTTATGGAGCGTTTAGTTTGCCCAACATATTTTAGATCGCAGTCATTACAGCTAATTTCATAGATGCCACTCCTCTCCTTTAAGTCGATTTTGTCCTTAGGGTTTCCAAGGAGATTTTTCAAACTGTTCTCCGTTTTTTAGGCTACTCTAAAACCTACGTTTTTAAATACTTTTTCTAGACCTCCTGTATATCTGGGATCATATGGGATTACTATGAACTTATTGACAGCCTCAGGTGCTTGAAGAGTAGTGGCATCTTTTAACATTTTCTTATGCTTATGCCTATTTACTAATTTATGTACAAATTACCATATTGTACCTACAATATTTCAAAATGGTTAGTAGAAGAATTCAGCAGATTAAATATCTAGTACGATAAGTTTGAGGTTACTAACTCGTTAGAATTCTTAAAATTAAGAATGTTCACTTAAAAGAAGGTGAAATTTTAATATCTTTTGATGTAAGCTCATTGTTTCCTAGTGTACCCATACCACTAGCTTTAGAGTACCTAAAGAAACTACTTGAAATCAATAATTTGAAGAAAGAAATAAATATTTACTTCTTACAAAATTATATATGAATCAAATTTTTTTCAGTTCAACAATAAATATTATAAACAACTTGAGGGAACTGCGATGGGCAATTGCTTATTTCCGTTCCTTGCAAATTTGTTTATGGGTAGATTAGAAACCCAGTTCAAAAAACAACACAAGTATTTCCCAAGGGTGTGGTATAGATACGTAGATGATATATTTGCTATTTTTGATACTAAAACAGAAAATTTGGACACTTTCTTAGAAACATTAAAAAATAAATATCCTTCTATTAATTTTACGTACGAAAAGGGGAACAATGGGCAATTACCTTTTCTCGACACGTTAGTTATTAGAAATAACAATAAATTAGAATTTGATATTTATAGGAAATTTACTAATACACAAAAATGGCAGCATTTCATTTCTTAACTCACAGATTAGCCAATTTTCGATTAAGTAAAGAACGTTTTAACAATGAAATGAATCGGATTAAAAATATAGCTAAAAGTAATGGATATAATGGTAATTTTGTACATAAATTAGTAAATAGACATGCATAAGAAAATGTTAAAAGATGCCACTACTCTACAAACACCTGAGGCTGCCAATAAGTTCATAATAATCCCAGATATACGAGAGGTCTAGAAAAAGTATTTAAAAAGGTAGGTTTTAGAGTAGCCTACAAAACGGAGAACAGTTTGAAAAATTTCCTTGGAAACGCTAAAGACAAAGTTGACTTGAAGGAGAGGAGTGGCATCTATGAAATTAGCTGTAATGACTGCGATCTAAAATATGTTGGGCAAACTAAACGCTCCATAAATATTCTTTTTAAAGAACACATGGCACATTTAAGATACGGAAGAACAGAAAAGTCAAGCGTTGCCCAACATGCTTTAGAAAACAATCACCAAATAGGAATAAATAATCTTAAGTTGATTAAAAATGTATCTAATAATAGATTATTGGATGCATTTGAGAGTATAGAAATAGTTAAATGTGGTAAGAAAGCACTAAATAAAGACAGAGGGCCTATTCCCTATAGTCCCCTCTATTGTTTACTTGACAACGGTGCAGTCGGGCACAACCAAGTGTGACCACATTTACCTATAAATAGTCTCGGTTAGGATAAGTTACTTTAGTTTATATCATCTGCTGATGATGCTAACTTGGTTAGCAAAACGCGGTTAGAACTCTTGTATTTTGATCTATCATCCACCACAGGTTCCAGTGTTAGGACATACAAATATCAATCAAAAGTGGATACAGAAGATATACTTCATGGTATAAAAGTTACATCACCCATATTAGACTGTCCAAAGAACATGAATTTTCGGTCACACTGAGAAACAATTTTTTGTCCAAAATGTTATTCTACCAGAAGCTGATGAGATGAACAGTTCTGTAACTTAAAATGCACACACAGAACGCCAAACAGTTCTGTCACTCAAAATGCACACACAGAACAGCAAAGTGTGGAAGTTCCATATGATTCACTGACTATTTTCCACCAAAATATCCAGTATATTCGGAACAAAACTCTTGAAATCAAACTCTTTTTAAGTGCTTTAAAACAATAACAGGATGTGCTTCATTTTTCAGAGCATTGGCTGAAACCATCTAAGATGACTTTTCTTAAAATCAAAGGTTATAGACTTGTTGCCTCTTTCTCGAGACTTCACCTAAAGAATGGTAGTACCTGCATCTTAGTTAAGGAGAATATCAGTGACTTTGTCAAGCTGGACTGTATAAACACCTATAATGTTGAATAACAGTTAGAACTATGTGCTATAATTAGTAAAATTAGATTATTAATAGTTGTTTGTATATATAGAAACTGTTTAGGTAATTTTGATGAATTCACTAATTTTCTGGAGGGTGTATATACTGTGTATATACAGTGCCCTTGACAGAGTCTGCTCATAAACAAGCAGGTTTGTCACTATGGTTCTGCCCTGAGTGAAACCGTGCTGTTGATTTATAGTAACGTTTTTGAAAGCTTCAGTCATAAAATCAGTAACTAAGGACTCAAATACTTTCAGAAATTGAGAGATTAAATCAATTATTCATTACTGTTAATATATTGAAAATCTGTGTTGTATGTTAGTTATAAATTTTGTTCTTTCTTGTGCGGTTTTGTATGATTATTTTTATATGATAAAAGTGTAATTTTTCATGTATTTTAAGATTTTGACACAATCTACACCTTAGGGTAAAGAGAAATCATTTCATGTATCTCTTTATATAGATCAAATAAAATATATCTATTTATCTACCATAGGCTTTCCTCAATGATGCACTTCGATGTTGATCACCTATTATGTAGCTTTAATGATAATGTGTACAGCGCCAAACCTGGTGCTAAACCGATACCGATCCACCTACTGCCTTCAAGTATGAATTATGGCTGTTTTTTGTCTGTTCCCAACTTTTTTGATAAAAAAGGCAAAGAAAAACAAAATGAGAGTTTATTTTGTCTTTTTATGATTGAAGTTTCTAACAGAACCAGTGAATTTCCTTAAAAAAAAAAGAAAAAAGTAAATTGGATTTAGAATGTCTATAAACTTTGAGGTTGAATAACTCAAAAATGAAACATGACCAAAAAAAATGACTTCAGATTCGTGATCAGGACCCCAAAATCCGTCTAATACAAAAAATCATCAAAATCGGCGATGGTGCAAAAAAAAGAAAATAATTACCTTTTAATAATTTTTTAATGTTATCTTTATACGAGGTAAGTTAAACATTTTTAACGTCCGTCATACCTAAAGTTCACAAGACCCTATGTTTTCTTCGAGACAAATGTTTGAAATCAGTTGTTAAAAAAATGTTTGAAATATTTTACTTATATTAACCAATACTTTTTGACTGCCCCCGTAAATAAAAACAGCCTGTTGAATAAAAAACAAAATAACTATTTTCTTCAATTATTCTACAAAGTTTTTGCAAACTGACCTAACAAATCCAAAACGGAGGGGTAACAAAAGTATTTTTTACGATTTAGCCCCTTTCAAAACACAGTACCGAAAATAATGATCAAAGTGACTCATAAGTTACAAATTTCTTAACCCTTCTTTTTTAACATCTGGTATAATAGAAGAAAGATTTCCAGATATAAAAGAAGCAATAACATAACAATTATGGAGTTATAAATAAATTATAAAAATGTAAACAATATAGGAAAGAAAATACAACAAAATACCATCTGTCATAATTTACCAAGTTTATAAATTAGGTTAGGTGCATTAAACTCACCATTTTCAGTCTTTTTCTTTTCTTGCAGTTCCAAATTTTGGCCGGCCTTAGAGAGTTTTGGAGTATTTTCATTGTTTATCACTACACTATTGTTACTTTCTGCCATATTCCCGAACAACGTATTTACTTTTACTAGGAAGGGAAGTTTACCTACCGTTTGAAAAAAAATAATTCCGTTATGAAAGGAAAGAGGGCAGCACAGAACTATTTTGAGTTACCAAGGTTGTTCAAAACATAGTAAAAGCCAGAAGTAAGTGAACAAGAGACGGATATCATAAGCCCTTTGAATCATAGCTAAAAGTTTATGGGGGACTTTAAATAAATAAAACATATTTAAAACTTCAGCCTTTCTCTCGAATCCCTCTATTACTGGAGTGGGGATTGAAGTACCTCTTGCATATGCCTCTATGCTGTGTGTAATTGTAACGATGGAGACTTTCTCAGGAAAGAAATTTTGAGGAAAATTCCTGGGAATGTTCCCAGGCAAAATTACATACGTGCAATAGTAGAAGCCAAAAGAAAAGCAAATACTGATTACATAAATGGTTCCGGTAATCCCTGTGAGTAGGGTTGCTAATGGTCCTCCAGCCGGGAGGAAGTTCTCCTTTCGGCTAATATGTTTTCCGTCCTCCACGGCTACTCTGGAGAACGCTATTTGTCCTCCTTCAAGTTATATTTTAAATTCCCTATAATTCAACCAAATCAAAATTAAAAGTAAGGAACATTCTTGTATCCATTTTCTTAAAACAACCGAAACAAAACTATTTGATATTTTACTATAATGATACTCTTAAATATTTAAGATAGTATGGCTTGACTTTTTATAAGAAAATTAAAAAAAAATAGTTGATACATATTTAAAGAAGGCCAATAAATGTAAATCGATATCATATCTGAAAGAAAACTGTTCATGAGATTTTCGAAAAATCTAGGAAAGTTTAAAAAGCAAGTACCACGATTGGCCACCTAAAGAAAACCAGAATGTAAAACTATTGTTTTAGGTTCTCTAAGCAAGATAATACCCGACGGACAAAAACAGTGTATGAACAATTAATATAAATAATTAAAAGCGATTTCCAAAATCTACAAAACTGTAAAAATATTAGGTAATAAAATTTAAATTTGTTAGTATTTTGGAAAGTTTATACATAAAAAGTAATTATCACATTTTTTTTGGAATATCTCTTTTAAATTCATTGTTTAAACATCAAAAAAATAATAATTTTTGGCACTTTATTGTAAATTTAGTACGTTCCCAATTTTCAGATTTTTCTCTTGACGTCTCTGTGGTAGAAGTTTAACTACAATTTTCAATCAACTTATCTTAGTAACTACCATATTTAGGAAAAAAATCAGACGCGGGACCATTGAGTCATTGGCATTTTATTACATTTTCGTTGATCAAAATTGAGCTGAAAACTTGAAATGTGTACTGGTAAAGCGAAAAAGTGAATTTTATCACAGTTTTAATGTTCGACTTGGTCAAAAACATTTCACATTTGTATTATAACAATTTTATCAATATAAAACCAATGTTTTTTGCTTTTCTGATACTTTTATTTTTTTTTTAAATTTATAAAAATAACATCTAAAAAAAAAGGTTTTTTTGCAATACTTTAACTTAAAATAACCTTCCTAAGGGGGCCCCAGATAGAGTAACGATCTATGGCCCAATATAAACCAAAATATGCCCTATCAAGTTGCCGATTTTTTAACAATTATTCTTCTTCATATTCATTAGGTATATGGTATATACAGGGTGTCCCAACTAAAAGTATCCACCCCAAATAACAAGTCGCCAAGACAAAAAAAAAATAAAACGCTCGGACCCGTCGATTTTGCTTTTGAGGGGGAAACATTTTGCGCCTATTTTCAATTTCGCAACATCACCCTCTGAGCGGGGGTGAGATTCATCCCCAAAATGTTAAATGGAAAGGGGGGTCGAGTGATACCTTATTTTGAAGGGTTTCCGACCCTGGTTACAACTGCCAAGTTTGAAGCCTCTGCTGTCATTCCCGAAGAAATGGCAGCTTGTCGAAAAAAAAAATATTAATAAATTAACTGCAAGAGTTGGCTGCTTTAAATTTAGGGTATGATGCAGGCTAGTGAAAAGATTTTAATAATAATTACTCCGGACGAGAGGAAAATAAAAATAGTAAATGTAAATTAATGGGGAATTTTTGCGTTTAAGAAATGTTTTCTACAAAGACTAAATTATTTTATGAATTGTTCGAAATGTTCGCCATTTACTCCCTTGCAATGAAACAGACCGTTGCCAAAACGTTTAAGCTAACTTGTCGAATTGTCACTGTACAAATATTTAAAAAAAAAATCAGCATTCCATTCTTACTGTTATCATAAAACATCAGCAACAAACAAAATAAAATCACATTGTTATCGTTTATTTAGTGTCAAGCATTCATGCGTTTATTACAGTTTGTGCATTTTATTTAAAATTTATTTTGTCTGAAAGTGTTAAAAGACGAAAGTTTCTAACAATTGCCTATGACGTTTACGATACAAGAGAGAATCGAAATTATTGTTCTTTACATTAGAAACAATAATTGTGCGAGAGCTGCAGCTGTAAGTTTTAATGAATCTCATCCCGAACATTCTTTGACTGATAGAAGTGTATTACAACTGTGGAACAAATTTTTCGAAACCGGCTCAGTTGTCAATAAAAAGCATGAAAGAGTAAGACCAATAAGAAATGAAAATGTTGAGGTTGCAGTCCTTGGCCATGTGGCTATGGTCCCAAGTAACTCCATCAGAGAAACAGCTGCAATATCAGGAGTCTCCCGAAGCAGTGTTCACCGGATTCTAAAATCCCATAAGTTTCGACCCTTTAAATATCAATTGCTTCACGAAATGAACGAAGATGACTTTGATCGCAGAGTAGAGTTTTGTGAGAATATTTCTGAAAAATTAAACAACCATACCATTTAATTGTACAATATTTGTTTTTCTGACGAAGCCACATTTTACTTAAATGGAGAAGTAAACCGTCACAACTGCAGGTATTGGAGCGACAGCAACCCCCATTTATTCAGGGAAACCCATAGCCAGCACCCTTTAAAAGTAAAGGTGTGGGCGGGAATTCTAGGCAATCACGTTGTTGGACCTTTTTTCACAGAAGGCAATTTAAATGGTGAAAGTTATTTAAATTTACTTGAAAATGCCATCGATCCGCAGATTACTGAGATTCTAGAAAACGACCAGGATTTAGCTGAAGATCAGATATTCTTTCAACAAGATGGAGCACCTCCTCACTACGCTCGTCCGGTAAGAGATTTTCTCGATAATACTTTTCCCGATCACTGGATTGGAAGAAGAGGTCCCATCGAATGGCCGGCACGATCACCTGATTTGACGCCGTTGGACTTCTTTCTTTGGGGACACTTGAAAACAAAGATTTTTAAGGTGCAGCCAGAATCACTTGAGGATTTAAAACAGCGAATAGTAGCTGAATGCCGTCAGTTAACACCTGAAACATTTCAAAATGTTCGAGAGGAATTTGAGGCTCGTCTGTATCATTGCATAATTACAATTCATAAAATAATTTAGTCTTTGTAGAAAACATTTCTTAAACGCAAAAATTCCCCATTAATTTACATTTACTATTTTTATTTTCCTCTCGTCCGGAGTAATTATTATTAAAATCTTTTCACTAGCTTGCATCATCCCCTAAATTCAAAGCAGCCAACTCTTGCAGTTAATTTATTAATATTTTTTTTTGGACAAGCTGCCATTTCTTCGGAAATGACAGCAGAGGCTTCAAACTTGGCAGTTGTAACCAGGGTCGGAAACCCTTCAAAATAAGGTATCACTCGACCCCCCTTTCGATTTAACATTTTGGGGGTGAATCTCACCCCCGCTCAGAGGGTGATGTTGCGAAATTGAAAATAGGCGCAAAATGTTTCCCCCTCAAAAGCAAAATCGACGGGTCCGAACGTTTTATTTTTTTTTTGTCTTGGCGACTTGTTATTTGGGGTGGATACTTTTAGTTGGGACACCCTGTATATTCTACATTTTTCATGTCCACAACTTTTTTTGTCCATATCTACATACAGATGACGAACATTTTCAACAACCAAAAAAAAAGTCAATTCAGTTTTTGGTTTTTACCTAATTAAACGGCAAATACTTTATTTTTGTTGTACATAAAACTGGCTCTGGGAGGAGCTTACTTTACCCTCCAATTCCATTACTTTATGCTGTTTCTGTCTTTTAGCTTAAATAAAAGTGCCTGTGGGAAAGTTTTAGCCCTTAAACCACACTCATGATGTAAAATCAGCGGCGGGGAATACTTTTCTAATTTTTTTTTGGATTTCTTCCAAAATGCTACTATTTCATCTAAGTAAATTAGGTACGTAGTTTTCAGCTATGCCGCGAACACAGAGACAGACAGGCCGACATAATTGAGAAAACATGTTTTTCGACATCTACGGAACATGAAAAGTGAAAATCTCAAAAAAAATCTCGTGGGGTTATATTTTCACGATTACAACCGAGGGAAATAAGACAATGGTTAATGCGCTAGATAAATATATGATATTAGTTTAAATGCGAGACTATATGATCTCCCTTTGTCCTCCTTTGGAATTCTCCAGAGTTGGCAACCTTACCTGTGAGGCTGCATGTGAGGTTATCAATAACAATAGGAAGCGTCCTGGGCAGGGGATAACTTTTAAAGTGGATTTAGAAGCGGGTGACCTAAATGATTTATTTGCAGAGGTGGCGCGTGGCTGAGGCACTCGTGTCGGCTTTGCCACAGTCTAACCTTTCTCATCAATGGTACTTGGAGCGTTTCCACTGAATTCTTCGGCAGATTAAGTTTTCCTTTCGAAAGGCTACTTTCATTGAGGTCATGGATGCAATAGATGGAATAAAAAAGAAACATAGTAATGAATTAAACATCATTTTAATCAAATCTATGAAAAACATACTTATTGTATTCTTAAGTTATATAATGCCTGCACTGAACAAGAAGTATACCCTCATGCATTTAAAAATAAAGGAAGTCCACCATTATGGCATTGAATAGGCTGTGTGAGGGCATAGTTATAGCCTTTGAAGTGGAGGATTTTGTGGGTGCTGCCTTCTGTAACCTCTCCAAGGCCTTCAACTCTGTCTAGCATGGCATCCTGTTGGAGAAGCTGGAATATTATGGAGTAGGGCCATCAGATTGCCGTTTGATTCAAATTTATCTCACAGAGAGGCTACAGGTGACTTTCTTCGAGGGAAGAGTATCGGAGAAGAGAGTCAGGGGGCATGGACTCCCCGAGGGTTCAATCCTAGGCCCTTTACTCTTTCTTATATGTGTCAATGACATGTCATCATCATTGACAGGTGAGGTCACCTTATACGCCGATGATACCAGCTTCCTGTTATGGTCCAAAGAGTCTGAGGTACTGAGGTAGCAGATGAGACAATGGATCGATAGTGTGAGTGAGTGGTTTACATCCAACCATCTAACTCACCCAGAGCAGGTCAGCTTTCTTGGAATCACTCTGGATCCTAAGCTCACTTTCGAAAGCCATGTCGAGATCATTTCCAAAAGGGTGACCTCTGGAATTTTTGTGCTACGGAACTTGTCGAGATTTGTCCACCAAAGTGTATGTCTTACCGCTATCATGGGGACAGTCAGAGTTGTGGCTGAGGATATCGTGATAACGCGAGGCCCCACTTCAGAAACTTAAATGTCCTAACACTACCAGGATATTATATTAATTATGAGTCACTAATTTATGCCTTAAAAAATCAAGATAAATTTGGTAGAGTAAATGAACATCATTATGACACAAGATCACATGACTTACACATAAGTTTCTAAGGCTAAGAAGGTCATGGAATGCTACTCTGCATTTTACGCCTGACTTTTTTAATAAGTTGCCTGCTAGGATAAAGGAATTGCCAATAAAAAAGTTTAAACTTGTGGTAAAAAAGTATTTATTGGGAAAAGTATTTTGTAGCTTCAATGATTTTTTAAACTATAATGTGACTGAGGCTGACGTCTCACTGTAATAAATGAACTGATGTATAATTTAGTGTAAGTACCTATATAAATAGTTTTGTGAATGTTTGTTTTTAGTATTAAATTTTAATCTATTTTAATGTAATCTACAATCTAGGACCGACGTTTGTAAGAAACTTGTTGTTTTGACAATAATAAATCTATTCTATTCTAAAAATAAGAAAGTAGCAGAAAAGTTGCTATAATAGTTATTTATGTATCTAGATCATAAAAGTGGAAATAAAAACTGTTTTTACACGCTAACGTGGTTAAACAAATGCGGTTTATGATTAAGATGCATATAATGTTTTATGTTCGACGAAAAAATAATGCCCTCGAGCGTTAAGTTTAACGCCAGGTCGGACATAATAGTATATTATATACCAGGAGGGTAAGTGGATCTTTTAATCCCGAAGGAAGCCACAATTAACCTGAGGGATTAAAATATGCTATAGTCTCTCAGAATATATGCTAGTTTTCGTACAGCCGGGAATCGAAATACTAGAAAGATATTGCCACGAGGTTCTTTATTTTAAATGTTAAGATATTCTATTCTATCAATATGCAATTCTGTGGTTACGAGTTCTGATTAACAAATATCAAAGTACAATGTACTATGAAGAGTTACCATGTATATATGTATAAGTAAAGCAAATTTGGGAGGTCAGATTTAATTTTCGAATATTGAACGATATTCGAAGGATTTAATAGATTTTAACAGATTTAAAACTTAGAATGCAGGAAGATCCTAAATTTGATGTTGATGTGGCTGCAGATTCAATAAAAGGCGAATAGTTACCTGCGAAGACAAGAAAAAGGTATGAGCAACAGTAAGAACAATTTGAAAAATAGTGTGTTCAGAAGAACAGGGCCGGCGCATGCGTGAAGCGACCTCTTTAGCGCCGCTCCAAGGGGGGCGCCTGAAGCAGGTTCGAACCAGAACATTTTTGCCGTATTTTGAAGGCAAAAAAGAACAAACCGAATATTCTTAAAAAATAGGTATGCAAGCGCCGGTATACTAAATATCAACTTTGGTCCTTTTTCAAGAAACCATTATTTTTTTAAACAGACCAAAAGTGTAATATTATTATTTAAGAGGTAAGTGAAAAGAAATATGTTTTAAGTTAATTATTAAGTTGGTTTTTTTTACTGTAAACGATGAATATAAATAAGAAATTAACTTTAATTATATTGTTAGCCTAAAGTATAAGAAATAAGATAAATATACATTTTATTATATGGTGTTTGGACCATAAAATGTTATATTACTAATCATCTCATGTTTGAAAGGGTTATAGAGTTTGGTGATGATGATGGTCAAATTTAACCTTAATTGATGACTGGGTGAAAATACGATATCGCACCACCTTGGTTTTTTTTGTTGTCAAAAAAAAATTCAACTATCGGTTTTTCTTTCAAGAACGTTAAGTTTTCAACTTACCTACATATATAAAATATTTGTCCGCGCACATTTTTCATTAAAAAAGGAATTGCAAAAATTTATGGGACCGTATCGTTACATTTTGAAAGGAACCGAGATTACCAATTAGGGGACTGTCATTACTAGACAAGAAAAGCGATTTTGATATCTTTACATTTATTTATTTAAACATATATATCATCAACGTTTAATAACTATTTACGTCATAAATATTCTGAATATATGAATGTTCTTTAACTACAACATACACATAACACAATTTTCATTTACTATTTGGCGATTTCCTTTTATAGCTCAGATAAAATAATTTCGGTTTCGAATCAAAAATTTTATGGTTAAATTTCCTCATCGTATCTTTATCTTTAATTAAACCCTCAAAAAAATTACTCATAAATATCAAGATTTATATAAAATATTGAAAAAAAATTTGGAACATAAGTTGGGGACAAGTGACCGTCGCCACTTTCAAGGTATTGAGATGTTTTTTTAAGGTTTCATTAAAGGTCCGAATTCTTTGTGTTATGCCCATTAACTACTAACATTAGATAATTCAAAAGGCTTAACAAAATTATAATAAAGTTTGTTTTAATGGATTTACACAGCAAGGGACGCGAAGTGGCTCATTATTGTATTTTCACCCGACTATGTTTGGTAGTTTTAAATGACTTCAAAAAAAGGTTATCAATTTATACTGAACCTATGTATGTATGTTTCCTTTTTAAATGTCCTGGTAGCTAATGTACTGATTTAAATCAAATTGGTGTAATTCGAATCTGTGTTGTTTAAATTCGAACAAATATTTTTAAAATCATGTAAGGGGGATTTAATAACTGCGAAGTTTTTGAAGTGATGTTCTTGATGGCAGCCGTCTGTGCATCACCTGGTCAAGCCGATCTGCTGGCATCACGTCTTTAAGAAATATTTTGGGGAAAATTTATGACGCTCTTATTGAAATTTCTTTAGACGAGCTTAGGGGCAATGCGACCAAAATTCATCGTTTGCAAAACATATATATGAACTTATAAATTTGCAGCATATTTATTATTATTCTGATATATTATCAAATACTAATATTGCTTCTAAACTACTAAGAAGCCAGGAATCAGATTGTCAATTTGGAATAAAAATTTTGTCAATACCATTAATGTTTTAAAAGAATAAAGAAAAGGGTTTTCTCAAGTTCTACTAAAAAAGTTGCAAACAATTTACAAATTGATTCATTATTTCCATCCAGTTATTATAAAATAAAACCTTGTTTTATTTTATAATAACTAAATTGAATTGAGAAGTTAATAGTTATTCGTTGGTTATATTATTAACATACATTTATTTTATATATAAACAGTGAATGATAAAGTTTTTTTCAGTAAATGAACATTTTTTTATATATAGAAGTGTGGGGAGGCTCAAATTTCTTACTTGCGTCAGTTGGGAAAAACCCTAGCGCCGATCCTGGTGAAGAAAATAGAAAAGTTATGTGCTTCTACTTTGTGGACTCATTACTCTATGTTAAAAGCATCTTTAAAGAATATCAACATCAGTAAATTTTCAAAAGTGATCTGATCTGATCTAATAAATGATTATAAAATAATATACAGGTTTTATAAGAATGTATACATTTTTTTTAAAACATGGACGAATTTATAAGCCATATGTTTTGACATGTTGAAATTTCATGAGATTTTATACGCCTTTATAGGCTCATTTTTACAATAATCTATGAATTTTGGTCATCGCTTTCGCTGGAAAATAGGAAATTCTCTATTATATTTTGTAGTTAAAATTAGTGAAGATGTCCATAAAACAATTCATTCTTAAAGTTACAGAATAATAATAATAATAAATTTAATCAGACCGTCTGGGTACGGCATCCAGCAGTATTGAGAATGCTACGATAATGCGTAGTCCGTACAGTCAGCGGCGCCCAGCTGTCCGCTGTCCTAAACACCCAGTATCCCTTCTCTCCCCACACCCTAGCCACCCTAAACCCCTCGTAACCTTTGAAACCGCACGGAGCAACTAGCCTCGGTTAAGTTTAAGTTACTTGGGGAGTGACGCCCCCCACGGACCCGAGTTACCTGGTCCACCAGGGTCAAATGGTGGCACACCCATGAAAATGGAGAAAGCATCGAGCCTCAGAACACATTTGGAGCCACTACTGAAGGTGACAGCATGTGGGACGGTGGCGGCAAAAGGCTGAACAGGCGGGCCTTTGCCGAAAAAACTGCTACACCCGAACCTATTCCCGAGAATTTTATGTGAGCCGAAATTGTTGGAGGCGAAAGTTGTCTATTCCGATCAGTCACCTTGCACATATACGGCCACCAAAACAATCATGCCAAATTTCGAGAAGACGCATTGAAGTACCTACAACAAAAGTGGTCGGAACTTCAGATATTTTCGTTATTTCACGAAGAAGACATGAAGCACTTCAACAACTATTATAAGTTCATGAGCAAAACCACTACTTACGGAACGAGCCTAGAGATATTTGCTCTCTCGGAAACCCAGAAGCACTTCCATATTTTCTCAAAACCAAGAACAAGAAAGAAACAGATGTGCGTTAAAGAGAGACCAACAACAATAAGCAAACAAACACACAATAAAATGATCTACCTTCTACTAACAGTAAGCCCAATGCATCAT
Source organism: Kuschelorhynchus macadamiae (assembly GCA_030620095.1). Classification (NCBI taxonomy): domain Eukaryota; kingdom Metazoa; phylum Arthropoda; class Insecta; order Coleoptera; family Curculionidae; genus Kuschelorhynchus; species Kuschelorhynchus macadamiae. The sequence goes on from JAUTXW010000085.1 coordinate 128,199, forward strand.
TAGAAGAAGCATCGAGCGAGCGGCGTAACGGTCGAGGACAGAGAGTAAGATCAAAAAAGGTTCATCATTAAGACCAGTAAGCTCACACCTCAACTATAGTAGCTGCTGAACTAAACATTCATCAACCAAACATTGAGGACAGTGCGGGGCAGATGCCGAACCGATCCCACATACAAACCAGACCAACTTTGCACAAGAGGATCTGCAACCTCACTCAATGCTCAGTAGAGCCGAAGCTTCCAGCAACAACCCACCGCTACACCTCGGACCGACTCTCACAAAAGCAATCAACGTAGAAATGGAGTCACATCTGAACAAATGGTCAGGCATCGATCCTACAACAAGAGATCCTATTTCTCGTGTAATCTTTAAACGGGACACACAAAAAATCCTAAAGCCATCAACGAACACATAATACCCGAGTATATAACGAATGCGAGCACAATTGAGGACATTCAGACAGTGATCTACGCAGCAGCTATAACCACGAATTGGGACATCTTACCCAATTCATGAAGGTCAACAAGTCAAAGCGTATATAAGATAAAGTGTAGAGAAAATCAAATCTACATCTCCTGATCACACGCTTACAGAAATCCTTGACATTCTGAAGCAAAAATTATATAATTAACACTCTGAATAACACAAACTTCGTATTCCGTATTAAACACCAAAAAAATAACCTACACAAGATAAACCATCTCTTATACATGGATGACGTAAAATGATATACAAGCACAAAGGCACAGCTAAAGGAACTCCTTAAAATCACAGAAACGTTTACCCTGGAAATCAACATGGAATTTGGTATAAGTAAATGTAAGCTACTTCATATCAACAAGGGAAAGACCACCCTACAACGAAACAATGAAACCGTAGATAACATGCTCAAAGAAGAAACATACAGATACCTAGGCTTCCATCAAAGCACCAAAATTAACCATACTCATATCAAATCAGAGCTCAAGACGGAATTTAAAACAAGACTCACAAAACTACTAAAAGCAAAACTGAACTGCAGAAATCTAACGAAAGCTATTAACACCTTCGCCATACCTATTCTTACGTATTCGTTTGGTATCATTAAATTGTCACACACAGACATAGAAAACATTGACATTCTCATACGCTCTGAATTCACTAAATATAGGAAGTTACATCCCATCGCATGCAAGGAAAGACTTACCATCGAAAGAAAAGAAGAAGGAAGGGGAATTATAGATATAGAAAACAAATTTACGGAATTAGAAAAAAACAAACTGGCCTCCACAAGGCTATAGTGAAGGCGGACAAGAATTATACACCGCTCGACCTGTCTCAAGCGAGCCACGCAGCTCAATCACGACTAGAAAAGATGAACACAGGGTCTGAAAAAACACTTCACGGAAAACACACATACCAAATAAAGCAAGACCACATACATAAAAAGCTTTCATATACGTGGTTACAAGAAGGGCAGCTATTCCCCGAAACAGAAGGCTTCCTGCTTGCCATCCAGGACAAAGTCATAGCAACCAGAAACTACCAAAAGCACATCATTAAGGACATAACCATTGAAGACGACTGGTGCACGAGAGACAGAAAGAAACGATCGATCACATAACGAGTAGATGTAGAATAATGACCGGAACTGAATCCACCGCGAGACACAACTCAGCACCGAGGGTCGTTCTTCAAGCATTAGCCACAACATACAAATTAACGGAGAACATGGACTCTAACTACCATTATACACAACATCCATACTTGGAAACGAAGATTACAAGCTCTACTGGGACATTGACATCCACACAGATAAAACAATCCCCGCAAACAGACCCGATATCACCTTTCAATCCAAAAAAGAAAAGATCACTTATTTAATTGACACGGCAGTCCCCAACGACGAGAATATCCAAACGAAATACAGTGAGAAGATCGCCAAATACACCGACTTGGCTATGGAAATAAAAAGGCTGTGGAAACAGGAAAAAGTCATCATTTTGTTCCTCTCGTCGTATCAGTAACAGGCCTCACCCAACAACTTATACCGCATTTGGCTCAATTAGGACTTAATACAGACATTCACAGGAACATCCAGAAATGGGTCATTTTGAAAATATGTAGCATCGCTGGATCATTTCTTAATACACAATAGTTGTTTTTTTTTTCCTTTTCCTTTTTTTTTGTACTGACTGTATAATATATATAAAGTACAACCACAGGAATACTGTGAGACAACAAGGTCTAGAAATAACAATAATAATTATTGGTCAAATTCAGATACCACCATCCTAGATCTACAACAGAGAGGGTCTATTTAAAAGGAAGCGAAGGGGGCAGAGAAGAGAGATCTAATCAATGACTTGTGCAGGAGCCAGGAAAACAAAATGCGCGAAAACTTTTTAAATTCAGATAGTCAACTTATACGCCTAGTTACATCAGCTGACCTGAGCTATACTCTATTAAATCTGTTAATAAGGGATGTACCTTTTAATAGCAAAACAAGTACAGAGATGCAAAACACACGGAAAGACAAAGTACGTCATGGGAAATACCCATCTACCCTCGAAAAAGAAAGCATAGACAAAAAGCAATCCCTGAACTGGTTGAGTAGAGGCCAACTATACCCGGAAACTGAAAGATTTATTATATCTATACAGGGCAGAGTTATTAAAACTAGGAATTATGAGAAGTTTGTCTTAAAGAATCAAGTAGAAGATGTATACCGAAAATGCCATAAGCCTGGCGAGACCATTGAACACATCGTGGCAGGATGCCCAGCTCTTGCAGATAGTGCGTACTTAGGACGACACAACCAAATTGCAAAAATTATCTACCTGCAACTGGCCCAGAACCACAACTTGATTGATACTCCTCTACCATATTACTCCCCCGACGCCGTTCTGGAAACGCCTGAGAACTTGCTTTATTGGGAAAAAAATAATGGACAGAACGGTAGACTATAATAGACCTGATATACTGCTGATAGAAAAACGCAACAAACGGGCAATACTAATTGATATTGCATGTCCACTGTCCCACAATATGGCACGAACTGAAGCGAAAAAGGTTACTAAGTATGAAAACTTAGCGGTGCAGATAAACCATGTCTGGAAGCTAGAGGAAGTACGTGTCAAAAATCTTGCCTAAAAATTTAGAGAATTTAGAAATTCCAACGACCATAATTAATAAAATTCAAAAGGCAGTAATTCTACAGACATGCCGCATCGTCTGAAAGTTCCTGGGCACGGAAGGATAGGATGAATGTCCTCCCTTCTAGTCCAAAACTAATTCCAACCAGGATAGGTAAAATCTACCGGCAAAAGCTGAGAAATCGAAAGAACATAATAATAATAATAATATAATAATAAGCAGTGTTATAATATTTCTATAGTGACAAATAAAAATGATGAGACTAAAATTCTTGAACGGTAAGGAATTTATATCTGGTACCATTTTGAGATATATATATATATATATATATATATATATATATATATATATATATATATATATATAATTTTGAAGAATAATTTCTTAGCGAACATGAAGTGGGACAGGGTCTAGATGGTTTTAACCGAGCGAATTTTTTAAATAAATAAATACTTTACATACTTAAACGGAGAGACATTTATATCTGGTACCATTTTGAGTTTTAGATATACGCATAAAAAATAGTTTTGTTTGTGAACATGAAATGAGGTGTGTGTGAAACTTATTTATCAAATAAATATCTGCGGCAATATTATTTTAATACTTGGGAGCCCGCCGACGGTGAGCCATTCATATCTGTTACCATTTTAAGGTTTGTTTATAATCATACTAAACTTAAAACAAAAACTTTTTAGTGAATATGAAGTGGAGCAGTGTACCGATAGTTTTAAAAGAAAGTATTTGTCAAATAACTACTACAATATTATTTTAATTTTTTTAAGCCTCGCCGACCGTCAGGCGGTATTGCAGGTACCATCTTAAGTTTACTATATAATCATAGAAATTTTTACAGAATAGTTTGCTAGTGAACATGGATTGGTATAGTGTCCAAATGGCTTTAAATGAGCGGATTTTTCAAATAATTAACTACCGCAATACTTCCCTATTTTTTTCATTTTGAGATCCTTAGACGATGAGTCATTTATATCTGCTACCATTTTCCATATATGCATAGAATACTTTAACAACACTTAAACATACTTAGAACAGTATTGAACATGAATTGGGACAGTGTCGAGAGCATTTTTAACGAACGCATTTATCAAATAAATAACTACCCCAGTATTATTTTCATTTTTGTGGGTACCCTTCGAGGGTGTCTAACAACCGTCTTTCCTCGAGTGCGTACCCTTAAAATCTTTACTGATGTGTAAAAACTTGCATAATACAATTTTGAACTGGCCTGGTAACAAATAGTAAGTATCGCCAACCCCGCGCGGAATTTTTATGGCTGGAAAATTATGGATAACTTCATTTTAGCCATAAATTTTGCCTTACGGTAATTTTCAATAAGACCAATCTTTAGCGAACGACAGCAAAAAAATGTCTGAAATTGAGTTTTTTTAGAGAAGCGATGGTAAATGTAATTTCCTTACACGTTTGAAAAACATCGCCCTATAAGAATGTATTCTCTTATCTATGATCTTTCAGAATCTTTTTTGTCTTTGTTGAAAACTTTGAACCGTTTGGCCACCAGGCACCGTTCAATAGATCCTTCTTTTTGACCAAAAGATGAGGTTTAAAAATTAAAAAACGTCCCAAATTTCGATAGAGCCCATTTTCAAAAATTTTAAACCGATATTTGAATTTTTTCGACAATTATCCTGTATCATGGGAAATTCTAAAAAACTCGAAAAGAACATATTTTATTTCATTCATAGACAAAAAAACCAAAAAGCATTTTCGAGATATAGCGACCGAAATGTATGAATATGGCATGGAAAAATGGCACGCATAATAAACTCTCATCAAAGCGAGAGTTTATAACAAGACTTCTTACTCAAGACATACACTACACGACACAAATGCGTAGAAGACAACGGGAAACCAGTATGTAGAATACATTCCTTAGCATAATGATTTAGCTTAATGCAATAAAGAAACCATATACATCTTGATATCATTCCAAAGCACTCACTGATGACCATTCGGCAGGAATTGAGATAATACATATCTTCATTTTTGAGCAAAAATATTCGTTTCTATTGATTTTTATAGAACATCGATCTACTCAATAAAACTCTTTTGCGTTTATCGGCATTTATTTAGAAAGATTTCTTTATTCAGATTTAGTTTTATCCGTTATCGTTTAAACATCCTTTAAAATACCGAAATAAAAGCGTTCGACAAGTACCGTGTTGATGAATCAGTTTGTGTGTTTTGCATATATTGCGAAGTGACTGTAAGTGCCAACAAAAAATTCATACTCAACCGTAATTGCAAAACATCAGAACCAAAAAAGTCTGTTCAGAGACAACAAATTTTGATCACCATAGATTCACATTGAAAAATATGAGTAATCCTATCCTGAAAAGTATATCATGACGTCAATTCCACTTTAAGAAAATACTATGTGCCCGATTTACAAAGAGGTGTGGCTAATTTTGTTTTTGGAGTATTAGCAGTAAAAGATGAAAGAGACAAACAAATACTGACTTTAAAAGTATTGGACAAAGTGAATCATTCAAATATTGCTGCATTTTTCAATAGCTCCCTTAATCTTTTGCCACTGTCATCATCATGTATGAAAAAGTGTTAGTGACATTAATTGTATCAGTGAAAAAGGTGTTTTTAAAAGCTCCATCTCAGGTGAGAAAATTTAAAGAAATTGCGATGAATATTCTCCTTCCACCGGCTTCAACTGCAACAAAATGGGAACGTGGGTAAACGCTGCTATTTGCCATAATATAATCAACGGATATTATATCATGGCTATTTACTATGCGGGGAACTTTGATGTATTAAAGAATATAGTACGCGAATTTAAAGGTGAAGATGCGCGTTGCACATATGACGCATAAACCATTTTGTGAAAAACAGTGATCTAGTTTACATTAAAATCAATTCTGCTTGTTTATCTTATGCTATACGTACTCGAGAGGAAAGGAGTTTGTCAAAAAGGGTCGAAATTGTAGAACATCTTCGAATGTCTTTATGTGCAATAAAAGATAAAAATATTTTGGAAAAATGGATCAGTGTTTTGAAAGAGAATACTGGTTATCAGAATTTAAAAAATATTAGTGCGTTTTTGGATAATAAAAAGAAAGAGTAGGTATTTAACTTCAAATAATTTGCAGTTTTTAACAACCAGTAATTCTGGTGGGGGGGAGGGATTAAAACAGAACATTTTCAGATTAAGTCTCTGTTTTGTACAAGTAACACTGGCTCGGGGGGGGGGGGGGTACCAACCAATCCCCGAAAAAGGACCTTACTTTATACATATACTATTTCTATCATTTTACCTTAAATAAATGTGGCTCTGGGGGGGACACTAAATACGCCACTGCCAAGAAGAGCATCCTCCGTGCCATGTTAGCTTTTAAAACTCACTTAGATATTGTTTATATTAAGATATTCAGTCAGTCTAAGCTTAATAGGGATCTCAACTATTTTTGATTTAACGGGCTAGTTAATAAGATTAACTGTACAACAGAGGCCACATCAAACTCCTATGATTATGTTTTATAATTTCTATAACCACATTATCGAAGCCACTAGCAGTATAATTATTTTTAAGCGAATTTAGTACATGTAATTTTTTTCTTCTTTATAGAGGCGCATTACTCAGTTTCCCATTTCCAATTTAATTAGGAAAGGGGGAATAGTTTCTACCAGCATTTTCACAACCTTAGTAAATATATTAAAACCTTTTTAGATTTTAGTCAATTTTGACCTTTTTGTAATTCAATATGTATTTTATAAATTCCAACTTTAGAAAATCCACTGTTTTTTTTCATCACTACATCAGAGTTTCCAACAATTTCAAAATGATGTTCCCGACATTTTCTGAAGAAACTCCCAGACATATTTAGCTAAAGTTGCCAAAGGAAAAAATCATTCGCAGCAAAATTAGGAAGACCTATATCAAAATATTTTTAGAGTTTCGGGAGGGGGCGGAACCTTATTATTTTTCCACCACACTCAAGTCACCACTTGCAGACATTAGATGTGATGTGACGATTTTATGTTTAATCCCGGAATGCCAATAACAATTTATATTTCTGAATTATCTCAAAAGGCAAGTAATATAATGGAGGAGTGAAATTTGGTCTTTTAATAGACATATTTTCTCCGACAATGATTTTTAATGGCTTCCATCACAGACCATCCTTTGCAAACTGTATTAACATACAAACTCTATTAAAAATGGACTTCAACTTGAATGACCAAAGACTCCTCTTTTAGGTATGCCAAGATCACCCAATAACCGTTCATAATTTATTTTATTTGTAGCTCTTTTCCCCCTGAAGATGTCGCACCATTTCAAAAGCAGCTCCACTCTAGAAAAGGATGAATTTGAAGAACGAATAAAAAAAAACTGACCAAATTTGTTTGAACAAAAGAATACACATCAAAAAATAAAAAAAAATCAAATTGCTAAATCAAAAGCTTTGGATGAGAGCATAAGTGACTCGCAATCATTTGAAGTAAATGAGTCTAGTGCAGCCATGTCAAACTCAAAGTCAATGGTGGGCCAAAAGCATGAAGACCATCGACTAGGTGGGCCGCAAAACCTTATCTTAAAGAAGACAAACTACTGAAAATCTTGAGAAAAAGTACTATTATAGGACAAGTCTGTTTATTAAATTTCCAATAAAAAGGACATTACAAAAAACTACAACCATGAAATTCTTTTGCCAGATATTTGACATCTTTGACTACCTATAAGTGTGACAACAAAAAGGTTGTTCACACTTATAGGTACTTCCAAACATTGACAGGATTTTACAGGCAAATTTTCTCATTTCTTAGTATTGAACAGGCAAGTACTTATAAAATTCGAATGTACCAACACTATCAAATTTTTGTTTTAAATGGGTCTGACACTGAATCTCAATTACTTACATTTGCAAGTGAGGAGGATCTTTATCAATATCGATAGTGAAAAGACCAGTAAATAGAGAAAAATTGTTTTCTTGGGTCTTATAGTCCTGAAAACGATTATCAAATTCTGCCAGAAGGCTTCTCATTTTCTCTGAATATATTTTGTATGATATTGGGACATTTGTGCTTTGCTGCTATGCCTTACAAGTCAGAAAATATGACAGATTATCCTCTGCTAACAGTTTTTCCCACATCAGCTTACACTTGAAAGCTTTCACATGATCATGCATATCTGTAATAACTTGACGTGGTCCTTGCAATTTTGTATTTAAGTCCGACAAGTGTTTTGTGATATCTACCATAAATGAAAGATCTTGTAAAAAAGGTACACCGCATAATAAGCTGACATCTTTTCCTTTTGTTTCCATAAAAACGGGTATTTCTTCTTTGAGTTTCCAAAACCGGTCGAGTACCATCGAACACGAAAGCCATCGCACCTCTGCATAATATAGTAAACCAATGTACTCACTTTCTAAATCACGTAAAAATGCAGAAAACTGTCGCTGATTAAGGCCTCGTGACCTTATGAAGTTTATAATTTTTTTCACTGTCACTTTCCAACTTGATCACTTTTGAGCATAAAACTTCTTGGTGGATTATATACTGAATATGATGAAAATCTGGTTTGTCACTGCCCGTTTCTCTGATCTTTGTCTGTAACATTTTAACGAAGCCATTTTTTACTCCAGTCATTGAACGAGCTCCGTCTGTTGCAACGGAACACAGTTTTGACAAATCTAAATTGTACTTTTACAGAAGTCCACAAACAGCATTGAAAATATCCTTCCCAGTTATTGTATCATGCAATGGTACTAATTCCAGTAATTCTTCATACACATTGATATCTGTATCAACCTCACAAAGAAAAACAGCGAGTTGCGCCACACCACACACATCCGTACTTTCGTCACAGGCAATAGAAAATGCAATGAAAGAGTCTGATTTTGTTTTTATCTAATCACTTATATTGGCAGCCAACTCAGTAACTCTTTCAGCGACAGTATTCCGGGACAAGGATATATTTTGAAATGCCTTCACGCTCCGGGGACTTACAATTTCGGCGGCCTTTACAAGGCACTCTTTTATAAATTCACCTTCAACAAATGGTTTTGAGTGTTTCGCGATCAACCCCAACAGAACGTAGCTCGCTTAAAGGACAGATTAATTTTCTTGCTTTGGACGTGTAAATATAAGCTGCTAATCTTTCAACCGTGATTTTAACTTATTATATTATATTATATTATACTGTATACTTGTCAAACATAGTTTTATGAATATCATAGTGACGTTTTATATTATATCATTTTGGGACACTGACTGTACTATTACAAATCAAACAAATAATTTTTTCTTTCACTTCACAGCAAAAAACTCTAATTCCCACTTTTCTTGAAAGGTACGATGCTCATCTACAAGTTTCCTCTTACTTCCACTTGGTTTTGAAGGAGACATGTTAAAAACTGTATCCGAAATAAATTATAATAAGTACTGTTAAGTGTTGTAACCATAAGTGCGCAACTCAACTCGAAACTTTATCGCAACTGACTAAACACTGAACTCAATCGAACACGGCTTATATATGGATTGTGATTTCTCGAGTTCTTTCCAGAATGTTCAGATAGCGTCATCTGTTTGGCTTTAGGTTGAGTATGTGTAGTTCATCCTCCTAAACATAGATGGCACTATGTACAATTGTACATTTTATTATACCAATCGTTGTTGCAGCGGAGGGCGCTTTCGAAAACGGTTTTCAACTTGTTTGCGGGCCGCATTATCTGGCTTCAAAACTGATTTGGGCCGCAGAAAAATGCTCACTGGACCGCATGTTTGACATGACTGGTCTAGTGGAAGTGATTTTAATCCTGAACCACCAGAAAGATTTTAATTATTTAGAATAAAAAATATAGAGGGAACTTTTCTTTTTTATTTAAGTTTTGTACCAAAACTACTGTAGTTTACTATGTAGGACGAGTTGAAAAGGGAACTTGATGAGTTTGAAATTAATTTCCTCAGAAAAAAGGGAAATGATTTTATATTTCCAACGGTGTCAGATATTGTGTGCCTACAAAAACAAGATGTAGTAGTGAAACTTTCTTTGCCTTCGAAATTGGGGGAAACAGCAGAATTTTCTATATTCTATATTTTGATGTCGATTTGCACCATTTGTTTTTTTTTATTATTTTGATAATTGTTTTGCTGTACTATAAGGCTGTTCTAAATAAATATGCTTCATTTGTTTTTGTTGCTCAAAATACCATTTAAAGTATTTTCCATCATCCATTTTTGGCACCACATATGGTGCAAAAATATAATAATTAATGCAAAAATGCGATTAAATCACTGCAAATTGATCCATTTCACAATTAAAATTAATTTTTATTTACATATTAAGGAGATCTAGGTTTCGAGTTAAAACCAAAATATTTCAATACATTATACAAGGTGTGTAAAAATTAAATCACATTTTTTTTTTCTTTAGGTTGTTAAGTCAAATAAAAGTATAATATTTTAAGTATTTTCTATCATGCATCGGTTTTTTGGCACCAAATACTTTGGTTTTCTATTAGTGTGACCCATTCCACCTGCATTCTGAAATGTGTCATTTTGACATACATTGGACACCACCATTTTTTTGTAAAGGTTCAATACACTTTTTTAGTAGTAAATATAGGAACCGCTATCATATTGGTAATACTTCGTTTCAATTATTTGCTGATAAAACTGACTTTCAAACATTTTCAAGATCCACCTAATTTTTATTTTGTATCTATTGTTGTCAAGGGTCCCAAAAAAAGTGCAAAACGCATTTAACAAAGCTAAACATAACAGTGACATAAGCAAAATATACTTGGCGAACTGAGAGTTTTAGTTGTCATGGTAATTAGATCTAGTTCTACAGACCAATTTAGTGGATCTGGGAAATATTTTGGAAGATTATTGTAAAACACCATATGCATCTTATTATTAGCCAAATAGTCAATACCATTATTAATGGTAATATTTTTTGCCCAATAAAAAGTGACAAGTGGTAGCCTCTGGCAGTAATACCCAAGAGGCATCCTCACTCTGCAGTGCCTTCACCATATAAAAACACAACCTACATGTTTTCTGTGTGTGCATTCCTACTACTCTTCTAAAATAAATTACACTCTAGCAACTATTCAAGCAAATAAAACAATTTAAAAAAATCAGATTTTATTTAATCCGAAAATACATTGAATCTTATAAAAATGCATACTTCCTTCCTTGTTTTAATAGTTCCTGTAACAAAAGATGTCCATTAAAATTCTAAAAACTCATCAATATTCAATTATATATGAACAGCTAAAATATCTACTGACTATATATTTTAGTTATACAATTTCTACAACTGTTAGGTTCATAAGGAGTCTATGTCAATTTGGCAGCAAATTTGATGAGTTATGACTGTTTTGTTTTTGTAATTTAAAACTAACTTATGTTTGGGATTGTTTGGAAAATAATAACCTGAATATATACAGTGTGACCAGGAACGTTTACATCATATGGGAATTTTTTTTAATAACTGACCTTGAAAAAATGACTTTATACTCAAAATCTTAAAAAATAATACGACAAAATTTTCAAGTTTCTTTTCTGATTCCATCCCTATATACCAAATTTCAACTTTCAATCTGTTGAGTAAAAATGTTTCTCTTTTTTTTTAACTCGTTGCTTTTTCGCCTATATAACACAATGGAATCTAATAATAGTTGGATGAAGAATTTTTTCAATTGTTTTCTTAAACTACTTTATAATTTATGCTTCATTTGGTTATTTCTATAATTTAATAAAAAAAATATATTTTTTTTTACATATGGTGTTTTCTCAGTTTTGTTTTTATTAAAAAGTAAATAAATATTTATTAACTTATTAAATAACACAATTTAAAAATATTTTAGATCAAATTGTGGAACTGCTTAAACTTTGCATCAAGCGGGATATATTTTTTTTACTCCATGTTCTCATCACCAAAATAGCGTTTAAAATTAAAAAAATGTATATGGGTGACGAATTTAAATTAATAAATTAAAAAATCGGAAGTCAACCGATAGCACTGAAATTTGGTATATAGCTACAAAATCAAAAAAGAAACACACCTTTTCCCTTATCAGTTTTCAAAATTTTTGAGAAACAGTGTAACATTCTGCCATTCTGTGAAAAAAAAATGTCAAATAGGACAAGTAGGATAAATCATCATGTAACTAACAAAAACTTTTTGCCCACTCAAATTATATTATTTTTTTTAAAATCGTATATGATAAGGACTTTACTGTTCAAACTGTAGAATACATATCACATAAATTAAATTTATTTAACTTAATAAACAAAATGTGTATGTCATATCTGAACTATGTATAGGTCGTTACTCCTTCCACGCTCTGAACGAATCGTAGGAAAGTCGGTTCACGTTAAATAAGAAAAACATGTGAATGACTGCTTTTTTGACAAACTTGTACTAATCTAACTGGGGGACTTACTTAACAGTATAGATTTTGTTAAAAAAAAATCATTGTTTTAATATAGACTCGGAATTCGGTGGGAGCGCTTTCTTAACAGCAAACCTAACCAATCCTAACATAACCTAACTTTAAGAAAATAAGTAATCTAAATTTCCAAAAAAAAATTTGTACTTTGTCGGGATTCGAACCCACACTATAGGAGGCGGGCTGAGAACCCTACCTCCGCACCACCAAGCTTCTCGACGGAAAATATGTAAATAGCTTATATTAGTTAGAGTGAAAGTTAATGACGTCACATCTGGTTTCGCGTGAACCAAAATTCAGAAAGTTCGTTCATGTTAGCGTGGAAGGAGACATAGCGTTATGTATAATGTTAAAAAAGCAAAATGTAAACATAGAATTAGCAATGAAATCATTAAGAAAAGTAAATAAAGATGCTAAACACTGGACGAATCTAATCCTAAAATGGCGACAAATATGTACAATAATATGATTTTTTAATTAAAGCATCACAATATGAAATCGCCTTGTCAAAAAAAGTTTAACAAAATAAAAAAACAAGTGTTATGAGATCAAACTTTTTTCCAACATTCTCGCTAAATTAATTACCACCAAAAAAAAACCTATACGCCAAATGGCCTTCCGCCGAATCGTCAGGATCCAGTTCATAAGTGACAAGATACATCCATTTCACATTGTTTGTATTTTTGTCCATAAAATTATTCAAATGTGTTGACGCTATACCTAATTTAAATAATGCCCCGTGACATGCCATTTTGTAGAAATGTTTAAAAATTTAAAAATACTAAAGAAGAAATATATACCAGGTTTCCATTCATATTTTGATTTATCAAGAAAAACAAAGCAATTTGCAGATGTTTAGTTAATCTAGTCCTTCCTGTCAGTTTATTGATTGGGAGAAAATTTTTCAGGAGGGTTTGTTGTACTATATTTTTTAGATTAAATCAAATCAAAATACCCATATTTACCTAAATTACAAAACATTTTAGCTTGCTTAATTTACAAATTTCGAACTTAAATTAATATTATAATTAGTAAATTTATGTTTTATTTACAATAAAATACTTATATCGTTTAGGTATTAGGCATCGACCGATGAGTTTTTTTGCCGATACCGATAATTGACATGCCGATATATCGGTATCGATATATAAAAAAAATCATCTCAACATTACTTGTAAGTAAAATAAACACAAATAAATTGATTTATTTATTCAATAAAAATTAGATATCGTAATTGTCATTTTCTGTGATTCTCCGACCGCTCTTTCATCTTATTTCTAATTTGCAGAATATCACAATTTAGGGATATACCGATATATATCTATCAAAATACAAGAGTTCTAACCACACTACACCAAAACTTGTTACGTTCTGGACGCGCGTTTCGCTAACCAAGTAAATGTGGTCACACTTGGTTGCACCCGACTGCACCGTTGTCAAGTAAGCAATAGAGAGGACTATAGGGAATAGACCCTCTGTCTTTATTTAGTGCTTTCTTACCACATTTAACTATTTCTATACTCTCAAATGCATCCAATAATCTATTATTAGATAGATTTTTAAATATCTTAAGATTATTTATTTCTATTTGGTGATTGTTTTCCAAAGCTTGTTGGGCAATGCTTGACTTTTCTGTTCTTCCCTATCTTAAATATGTCATGTGTTCTTTAAAACGAATGTTTATGGAGCGCTTAGTTTGCCCAACATATTTTAGATTGCAGTCATTACAGCTAATTTCATTCAGTCGGGTGCAACCAAGTGTGACCACATGTACCTATAAATAGTCTCAGTTAGGATAAGTTACTTTAGTTTATATCATCTGCTGATGATGCTAACTTGGTTAGCACGCGAGTCCATAACGTAACAAGTTGTGGCGTAGTGTGGTTAGAACTCTTGTATTTTGATCTAGCTTCCACCACAGGTCCCGGTGTTAGGACCCGACATATCTATACTAAAAATATCGCCGATATATATCGATATATTGTTAGGAAATTACCGATATTTCGATATATCGACATTTTTTATGAATCCCTATCGCAGTTTTGTGTGAGTTCCCGACTAGTCACTATCGTCCGATTGGCAAAAGTTCGGGGAAGTCCCGTTTTATCTCCATGACTTTTTAGCATTTAAAATTATAATAGTTTCGTTGATTAATCATTACGAAGTCTGTCGGAGCTTTTCCCTGATATAATGGCTAGTGCTAGTACGCCTGCGTCCATACATGATAAGGAAGGTAATAATTATAATTCTCAGCCGAGCAGTCTTCCGGTTCATCTCGTCGAAGGCAGACCTCTGTGTTATTAACATAAGTGGTTCAACGTGTTCGGTTTTGCTGCTTTATTTCGGGGGGAAGCGGGAGACTCAAACGCTCAGAGTGGAAACTAACGACCCCGCTAGAAAGGGAGCAGACGCTGTGAACGTGTGAGGCCTAGTTTTTCCTGTATTCTATCCCGTTCGTCTGCCGCAGTTCTACATAGAATATTAGCGTAATGGCCGCTATGTGGCGGGAGTGGGAGGGGTAAGGGGATAGCTTGAAAGAAAAGGTTATCTCGTGAGACCAGTAGTACTCTCAAGGGGCATCTAGTGGAAGCCAAGATGCATTAGAAAGTTTTTAAATAAAGTCAACTTTAAAGATTTTGAAATACACGGGGTGATCGGGAGCTCAGAGCTCGCCATCCGGACATCCCACCGATAACGTCCCCAAACCGGAATAAAGTGTATCTCGCTCCGAGGGTCGCCGGATAAAGCGAGTAAGCTCCGGACGGGGAGCAATCTGGCAAGTTGCGAAGTGCAGTGCCAAAAACATATATTGGAATTGGAATTGGAATTCTCATCCGAGCTTACAAAAAAAAAAACTATTGCAGACTTTTTCTCAAAAAGCACAAGTTCAGGAACAAGTGAAACAACAATAAATATTGATAGTGTTAAAGTTAACCAAAAAGGCAAAAGGAGCCCTTTTTCGAATTATTTCACAAAATTTTAAACAGACATAAAAGAGAGTGAAAAGGCATTGTTTCACTTATGTAAAGTTGTAGTGTAGCTTGGTGGAAGAGGAAGAAAAGCAAATACATCTAGTTTAAAAACACATTTGCAAATTTATCATGATGGTGAATATCATAAAATATGCAGAAGTAAGCAAAATGAAATAATGAAATTAAACAGTATTTTAAAAGTAGTATGAATTTTTTGTATTTCATTCGGGATAAATTTAGTTAATTTACATTCCATTGTAGGAATAAACGCGTGGTGGTGATATGGAACTTATGGAAGTTCAAAGTATTTTATTTTTCTTTCCTTGAAGTACCTTATTTGTAAAATAATATGTACATATTTGCTTTAGTATGAAATTATTCACTCTCATTTTTTCAAATCATAAAAGAGCATAATAATAGGAATAAAAAAATACTTTTTAATTAAAAACTTTTATTTAACTTCACTATGTATGTTTGTTAATTAGTTAGTTAGTTAGTATGTATGTGTGGGTCAAATCTTGTAAGTAACTTTTGTAAGAAGCAGTTCCCGTTACTGGAACTGAATAAAATTTAATATACATAAACCTGGTGAAAATACAATATTATGGTGTCAATTGGAATTGAGTGAAATTTCCTATACATATATACACCTGGTGACAATACAATATTATGGTTACGAATTGTGAATGTCTTGTATAATTATGTAATGTAATTTGGAACCGAAGAATGAAAATGAAACTGATAGCCAACTTACCATAACAGAAAGTTTTTCCCATCAAATTATTGAGACATAAACAGTACAAGAGTAATGAAATATCATTATCTAATTGATGAAGTGATGGCTCTAGATAATCAACCATTTTCTCTAGTTGGTGGCAGAGGGTTCAAGGGCTTGATGGCTAAAGCTCTACCTAAATATAACATACCTTCTGATAGGTATTTTCGAGAAAAGATAATTCCGTCTATATACGATAAATGAGTAACAGTACTAAGAAAAAATATTAGCCAAATAGCTGGAAAATTATATGTTACATTTGATATTTGGACATGCAATTATAACAATAAATCTTTCATATCTCTAACATGGCACTGGTTAAATGATTCAAAAGCCTGATGCAATTATGTCCTAAAAACAAAACATTTTCCAGGATCCCACAACAGTGAAACAATTAGTAACTGTTTAAAAGAAATGCTACAAAAATGGAATTTGATAAACGACCAGGTACATTTATTAATTGCCGACAACGCTGCGAACTTGAGGAAGGGAGCTGAGAAAGCTTATATAAATTATGAACCCTGCTTTGTCCTTACTATACAATTAGCAGTTCAAGACTCAAGTCAAAGAGTTGTGAATGATATTATTTCAAAATTACGGAGAATTGTATCACACTTTAATCATTCTCAATTAGCTTGTAGTACACTTGAGAATATTCAGTATCAACTTGGTATTTCCCCAAAAAAATTGTTTGAAGACATCACAACATGCCGGAATTCTACATTCTAGATGTTGGAACGTTTACTAGAACAAAAAACTGCAATAATATATTTCAAACAACGGTAGCCTAACAAACTTGACGTTCTCCGAATAGGAATTAACGCAAAAAATTCTAAATCTTCTAAAACCATTTGAACAAGTTACGAATACGAAATAGGCTTAACCCAGATAGAGCTGAAAAATTAATTTTCTCACACCATAATTTGGGCAGACTAAATTTTCAATACTAAAGTTCTCGTTCTTTTTCTTGCAATTAAAATAGTTATTTGTATTGTAAAGGCTTTTGTTTTCAAGATGCCTATATGAGTTAAGTAAAAACAGAGTTTTGTTATAGTTATTGCTCTGACGACTTGTAACGGTTTCTGTTTCTATATTATATGAGTTTTAAAATCCGAGTTTTGTTTGTTATTGTTTTAACTACCGATATAAATATCGGTATTGGTCAATCCCTAATAGGTATTTAACATTCTGAAATCCGCGCCCAACAAAGTTTTTAAACTTTCTGGCCGTTTATTATAAAAAATTATACAATTATATAATACAGATCTTTGAAATGATGTTAGATGGTGAATGGGAATATGATAGTTGGACATTCTATTTTCATAGGGAATATTAGTCTTACTAAAGGGTTAGAAATATTTGTTGTGCTTATGAAAGAAAATGAGAGATTTACAAATGTTATACAACAATAACTGTTAAGATAATGGGTTGTTTAACTGAATTATGCATGTTTCATTAGTTGGCATTTCTGAAAGAACTTTCAACACATTTTTTGAACAAGACCTTCACCTCAATTTCAAAATACAATTTTAAATTAAGTAAAAGGATGAATAATATACTGATTTTATGAAGTTTAAATCGAGGCATTTTTTCAGAACTCATATAAGATAATTAATTTCCTTGGTGCAGTTAAGCATCTGATAATGCACAAACCCAGAAATTTAATTTAAATGGAAACATCACACTGCATCAAGATGTAACTAGTTTTGAACAACTTAGATGTATTATGAACGAAACAAAAAAAAGAATGTAAAAAGGAATATTATGTAAATATACTTAACAAAAATTACAGGGCGACATGGGAGTATATACAAAGGGTTAAAGAAAAGGACAAACTGTATGTCAAATGGAAAAAACTTGATAATGAATACACTGAAAAAGAAAAAAATGAAGTAAATAAAATGAGAAAGAAATTAAAGAAACAGTATTCTCAAAGAAAATTCCAAGAAGCTGGCAAAGGTTCAAAAAAGATTTGGAACGTTTTAAATAAACTGTGTTCCAGAATGACAGGAAAAAAAATAAAATTTGTAAAATACAAAGTGTTGAAGGACAAATTTTGAAATACCAAGATGAGATCTCCCAAGAGTTCAACACATATTTTTCAAAAGTAGACCAGATATTGGCAAATAAAATTGAAAAAAAAATCAAATAAAATTTCCAGAGGAAGAATGTAGGGAGTCCATTTTCTGATAATATCACAAAGGAAGACATACGTAGGTTGTTTTATATAGTAGACGCAAAAGTAGTGACACAAATCAAATTTTGGAAAGTGGCGTTTTCCCAGAAGAACTGAAAACTACAAAAATTGTGCCAATACACAAAAAAGGCCTTACAGACGAACTCGGTAACTACCGACCAATCTCAATACTAAATACCTTCTCAAAAATTGCGGAAAAGGTCATAAAACAGAGACTAATAGAATTTATAAATGTAAACTTCAATTTTGACCAGTACCAGTATGGGTTCCAGAAACAAAGCAATACTTTTAAACAAGATTCAAGAAATGGGAATTCGAGGTGTTGCATACAGTCTACTGGAATCATACTCCAAAAATAGAAAACATTTCATTATAGTAAATGATGATATTAGTGACAAAGTTGAACTGAATGTGGGGGTTGCTAGGGCTCTGTACTTGGACCTCTAGAATACTTATTATATGTTTCCCATTTATAAATCGGGTGATCAAGATCAGATTGAGAATTACAGAGGCATCTCACTGATGATGAGCTTTTCCATGGATTTAAGAATCATATAGCATCAGAACAACATGGTTTCTTTAAAAACCGGTCTAAAAAGTGATAAATCTTGTAATCTTCCAAGACTAACTGATATGTAATGTGGAAAAAGGAAGCCAAGTGGACACCATATACACTGATTTGACCAAGGCTTTCGACAGCGTTTGTCATAAATTGTTACTATATAAACTTGAATGTCTCGGAGTCTCTGGATCATATTTAGCAAGGATAGCTTCGTATCTGATTTCACGCAGTCAATGTGTAAAACATGGTGGGGTTAGGTCTGAAAACTTTCTAGTCACATCTGGAGTACCTCAAGGATCTCACTTAGGGCCCATTTTGTTTTTACAATTTGTTAATAATGTTGTGAGAGTTTTCCGGTTTTGTCAATGTTTACTCTATGCTGATGAACTAAAACTCTTTTCTGTTATTAGAGATTCAAATGATTGCCAGCGGATTCAAAATGATATAAATATGCTAGTCAGATGGTGTGATACTAACTTTTTAAACCTATATAATAATATAAAGAAATGCAAGGTGATGAGGTTTTATAGAATACAAACCCCTGTGATATATAACTACCAAATATGTGATCAAATTTTAGATTCTGTGTTGTTTTAATGATTTGGGTATAATTTTCGATAGAGTATTAAGTTTTAATGAACATATCAATTAGTTCTTAAAGGTTTTCGAATGTTGGGTTTTATTAAAAGAAACTGTAAACACATTATCGATACTAAAGCAATAGGGTGCTTACCCAAGTAGCATTTGATATTTTATAGGGGTAAAGGAATTGTTTCCATTCCCATCATATAAAACCTAACGTTTTATATTTAGGCCACAGTAACTTCATCGTACCTACTATATAACCCTTAAAGCGCTTAAATGGAGAATCCTATAATAGCAATACCTAAATGAAAACCTCTAAAAAATATACCAGAAAGGATTACTTTTATGTTTCTTTATTCTATATAAAACTATATAAACATTACATCATCATTGTTTATATAGTATTACCTATATCATCAAGTTTCTTCTGCTTACTTGTTGATCTTTTTTCTTTGTCTGTTACACTATCGAGAATGATCGACTTTCTGTTTGACATTTTATTTTGATGGACGCCATGCACAGCAGATAGGAATGAATTATATGTTTGATATATTATTATTTTCATATGTTGATTAAAAATGCATGCGGCGTATTATTTACTGTTAATATTACATGATCTACCCCCTCTAAAACTCAATAAACTTTAAAAATATTTAAAAAAAAAATATTTTCTTTTTCTGCAAATAAACTTTATTTCCGAACAAATATAATTAAAAACCAGAAAATCATAATTTTAAAGAGCAAAAGTGCCTAAGCGGCCTAAAAACTAAAATTTCTTTTTCCATTTCAAACATGGCGGAGAAAATTTTTCTAGAAAATTTCTCTTCAGTATCGCCATTTTTGGTTCATTATAAAAGATAACGATTTATAACGGGGTTTGGTAATTTTATAAAACATTGTTTATATCACCATAAGGTACTAGTTTAAAACTTTAAACCATATAAAACTAAAGGAGTAATCTTATAAAACCTATAGCATTTTGGACTATTAGAAACACTTTATCACTAGTAAATAACGGTAACGTTATATTACTATAGCTCCCTAAAATATCCGTTGGTCGACAAATGTCAAAATTTTCAATAACATAACCTAAAATTGTTTTCTGTTTTCATTCATTCATTTAAGACAATCTTTCTTTGAAGTATATGCAAAAATTTTCATTTGGTTTTTCACACACCTCCTGTAAAAAGAACTGCTATATTTGGCATGTTTCCAAGCACTAATTATGGAGGATATCGTTTTTATTCATTATTAATGCCCATATATTGTTGCAAAATTAAAAATATTATGAAAAAAGTGAGGTTGGAAATATAAAATTTTGTATAAGAGAATATAGAGGGTTTTTTGTGGCTGTATGGTTTTTTTATGATTTCTAATGTACCTTTAATATTCATAAAGGTATTTAGCAAGTTAATATATTTAATGATATATAACATATGTTTTACTATAAAGTTTGGTTACCAATGGGTATATAATTAGGTGATAAATACCTTTATAAACTTTGTTTATATAACTTCTGGCAAACAACACTTTAAGGTATATACCGAATCTTTTAAAAATACTTTTTTGGTAATGTAATATAACTTTAGGTATATTGGGCAGTATAAATACTTTTATAAACTACATTTTACTAATGGTAATTCCATAAAACCTGGTAAACCTATATATAAACGTTGACTTGCTAAATAACTCTTATAAAAACTTCGTCACCATTTTATATACCTATTGGTAATCAAAAATGTTACTTGGGTATACACTTCACTGGTTCGAAACGTACTGGAGTTTGGATCAATAGACTCTAAAGAGTACAATCAAAGTATTTAAACTTTATGCTATTTAAGCATCACTGTCAATACTTTAATATACCTCATGATGTTTGTTTGGAAAATAGAAGAAAGAGAAGCTATCTTATTTTTTTGTACAAATTAATAAATAGTCATATTGACAGCAATGTTCTTCTATCTCAACTTAATTTTAGAATCCCTGGAAGACATACTCGACAGAGGACACTTTTTACTGTTCAGCCTCACATAGCAAATTATATATTGTTTTATCGACAGAATCACATCTGTTTATAATGAAAATTTTTTAAATATAGATATACTAAACATAACCCTTAAACAAACAGTCTTATTTATATGATTATTATTTTTTGTGTATAGGTTATAAATAAGAGTACCCAACATACATTTTTTTGAAGGCCCTGATAACAGTAGTTCATTACTGATTAGGGGGTCAGAAATAAATGGAAATCAAAAAAAAAAAACATCACTAGAAATAATTAATATTAGGGGGCCGAATATTTTTCCTTCACGAATTTCCACCCTAACAAGGCAAATATCTGAATAATACTTGGTTCTGTTTCTAGTAACTGCAAACCTCTGTTTCCTGTCAGACAGGTACAGTTTGAACTACTCCTGAACACAACCTCTAATGCCACCTTCAAATACTGCTGTTTCGATACCTTTTCTTCTCACATAACCAAAATGACATACATTAAAAAGATGTTTTAATAAAAAAACTCCTATTATAAACAGATATACCTACAAACAAATTTACCCCAATGCTAATATATAAATAAAAATTACACAAACTTTGCTTTTCTCATTCACAAATCATTGGCAGAAAAGGATACAATATTATAAAGTATTAGGTTTTTAAATTTCACATCTGGTTTAACTAAAATGAAAGCAAAACTTCTGAGCACAGAGCTTTTTTCCTGATTTCAAAAATATGTAAATTTACATACCTATTTATCTTTTAAATTTTTGAGTTATTCTTGTTTGGATGTTACCAGTCTATAGTTGGAATAGTAGACTATATAGTAATGTTCAAATGTGTAATGTCAAAAAATATAAAAGATAAATATATATTGCCTGTATATTTTTTAAATCAGAATGACAAAGAGTTCTAGTGAACTGTGACAAAACTGCATGTGGTCATGGATGCAAATTTTGTTTCTGGTATTATTCCCAGCTAAACAGGAAGTGAAATGTACAAACATAATATGTAAAAATTCTTTGTACAATATTTAAAATTAAAAAAAAAAACAAGAAAAAAATACAATTTTTATTTAGATATGATAGTCCAGTAATCAGGGGATTGGGGACGTGCAACATACTAATGTGCATCAATTTTTTTTTTGCAAATGGTACCTCTTGAGGGGCTGTTTAAGAATGTGAAGAATGCTCACACGTAAGACTAAAAAGAAAAACATTATCTTCTAAAATATTGCTGTTAGAACAAAATTGTTTTACTAAAAAATGTGGGGCATCATTTTTTCAGAAATGTAATAGTTTTTGAGATAAATTAATTTAAAATCATCATTGATTTCCCTCTACTCTCTTTTCTGACCAAATTCTTGAATTGAATTGAATGAAAACTAGTTATAAACAGACTAAAAAATAAAAAAACGGAAGACATTTATGGTGTGAATGTATACAGTATAAAAATAGTTAGTGACTTTCTGCTACAACCTTTAGTAAATGTAATAAATACTTGTTTGGAGGAAGGCTGCTTTCCGACCCTACTAAAAATTGCAAAAATTTTCCCAATCTATAAAAATGGGGATAGGGGCCTCCCTCAAAACTACAGGCAGATTGCTTCCCTGCCTATCGTTTCTAAAATTTTCGAGAATATCATTCATGGACAAATTTTGTCCTATCTAGAAATAAATAAAATATTGATACCCCAGCAGTTTGGGTTTAGAAAAGGGGTCACAACAACTGACGCAATAAAAAAATTAACAACATGTATAAATGAAGCCTTTGAGAACAGAAATAATTATATAGGATTATTCACCGATCTCACTGCTGCCTTTGATTCTGTTAATCATAAAATCCTACTGGATAAACTTTACTTTTATGGTATAAGGGGCGTGGCCCACAAACTACTAACATCATACTTATCAGATAGATATCAAATGGTCAGCTGTAAAAATGAGAAAAGTGATCCTTTATTGTCTCAAAGTGGAGTACCACAGGGCTCTGTGCTTGGTCCGCTCCTCTTCCTCATATACATAAATGATCTACCAAGAACTTTTACAGATCAAAACGTGACAAGCATTCTATATGCGGATGACGCCACATTTGGACTTGCAGCGGACAGAGGAGCGGATACAGCTGAAATCACTGAAAACATGCTGAGGCATGCTAAAACCTGGTTCGTTTCAAATCAACTTTTTCTAAATCAAGGTAAAACCCAAACAATGTTGTTTGAGACCCGAACTGCTGGAAATCTGGCAAATAGGCCCATTACAAAGTTTCTTGGAGTTGTGTTGGATGCAAATATGATACGGTGTGAACAGGTGAATGTATTGTGTGGCAAGCTAAACAAAGCAATATATGGCATTAGAAAGGTTAGACAAACAGTAAATCAAAATGCTGCCCTTACAACATATTATTCTCTGTTTGACACTGTTATGCGATATGGAATCCTAACATGGGGATCGGCTGCAACTGTACATCTTGAAAGAGTCTTTAAAATTCAAAAATATGCCATAAGATGTATTGCCAAATTGAAGTGTGATAAATCCTGTAGACCACATTTCAAATCATTGAAAGTGATGACTCTTCATGCAGTGGTTATATTCACCAAACTACTGCATGTCAAGAAAAATTTAGAAAGGTATACAGTTGCATCCGAGGTTCATGCTTATGGTACAAGACATTGTAGTAACCTGGTGCCTCCTAGAAACAGATTAATAAGAACCCAAGATGACGAAATTAAGCTGTTTAATGCATTGCCTCATGAAATAAAAATTTTGAGTCAAAAATCTTTTAGGAATAAGCTAAATAAGGTATTGACTAGTGCATGTATATATAGCCGAGAAGAGTATTATAATGTAAGATCTAATATCAATGACCTCCCTTGAAAACTTTTAACATAGATATATTTTTTAATTGAAATTGTATTTTTGTATTTTAGTAAGTATTTTTGTTTGCTTTGTAACTATTTTGATGTTTTGTATCTTTTCAAACACTGAGACCTGTCTATGAATACCTTTGTATTTTTCAGACCAATAAACATTATTATTATTATTATTATTATTGATTAGCAAGAGCACGGAAAAAACTTGCCAGAACAAGTAAAATTTACTTTTTCCTTTGCGACATATACATAACCTCAATTTTTGCAAAAACTATGAGAACTACAGAAAAAAACATGAATACCTTGTTTTAAGGCAATAATCTGACTAAATTTTTTAGTTGAACAATTTTGGTTAATCTGCAATAATTTATAAGATATTTATTTTTGTTACTTTTTTGTGAGCCAGGTAGGCCTATGTATAAGCGTTCTGCACATTCCTAAACAACCCCTGAGAAATACTATTACTGCAAAAAAAGTGCACAATTATATTATTCGTTCCTATGACAAACCGTCTCTGGTGACTGGGGTATGAACAAATTCTGATTTTGCTGCAACAATCATATCACAAAAAGCAAATGTGTTAGAATTCTTTTTAAAGTTTTCCATAATGAGTAACATAAAAATAGCAAGCATTTTTTAAAATTACAAGTAATGAAATCCTCTTATTTCAAAAGTACACTAAAACGATGTTTGTATTAGCTTATAAAAAGTTTGAATATATAAACTAAATTATTTCATAATTTTGCTTGTTTATACATACTTGGCAATTAGACCATCTTTCTTTGTTAATCTAACAATGCAATCATCAGATTCTCCCATCCTACGAATAGCCCCACATAATGCATAGCTTTTAGATGTGTCAGTCATTCTTCCAGTTGCTGGATCAACTTCTGCAATGCTGATCTGAATGGAAGCATGATCTTTGGCATGAATAATTCTGTTTGATGCAGAACTAAAAAATTGGTACATTTTTTAACTTAAATTGCTCAAAAAATAAATTATTTGCACTGTTTTTATGTCAAAGTATTAAGACAATTCTTCACTTTATGAAAAATATGCCTAAACAGAATGCTAACATATATGCATGAAAATAGCACCAACCGGTCGCTCGACTATATTTTTTGTATAACATACTTTTATCATAAAAGATGAGTTGTGTTACAAAGCAGTGTATCAAACTATTAAAAAGATTTGGCAAATAGGACCTATTATCTGACATTTGATTTCAAAAACAAGCCCCTAATATCTATTTTTTTCTTTTCTAAATGTGCATTATAAAAATGTTATTCCTGCTGTTTCTATAAAAAAAAATCATTACTGGGGCTGTTTTTGTCAACAGACTTCATAAATGGTCAGTACTTTATCAAAAAAGTATAGTCTAACAACCAGTTGAGCACCATAAATTAAAATTTTAATATATAATATTTCTAAAACATTTTTGAGAAATTAAGGACTTTATGTTATATTAAACTTCTGAAAATGTATATTATGGCTTTTTGAATACAACAAAACATGAATAGATCCTAATAAAAAAATCCTTCTAAATTAAACCCAAGAACGAGTTACTACTACTACTACCACTCCATAGCTCTATAACCCAGAATAGGTTTTGACTGATTTCACAATCTTGCTCCATTGTTCACTATCTTCCATTAGCCGTGTTAATCTCCATACCCAAGGAGTGTAGGTCTGGTACAATATTGTTCCTCCATATACTTTGAGGGTGGCCTAAAGGCCTTTTCCAACTGGTATTTCTTTTCACACTAGCTTAACAAACCGAGAGTTAGGCTGTTGTTGGACATGTCCAGCCCATGTTAAATGCTGTGATTTTATTTCTCCAACTATATCTGGTTCGTTGTACAGCTCGACTAATTCAGTGTTCCATAGAGGACGAAATAGTTATGTGCATGAATCATGTGTCTGTTCAAACATCTTCTGGAAAACTCTACGTCCATTAGTTTTCATTTATTTTCTTTTGTGATTGTCCATGTTTCACAACCATGCATAAGTACTGGTCAGATGACTATCTTATAGAGTTGTATTTTCAACAACCTGGAAAAAGTCTTCGAGCAAAGCACCTTATTGATGGAATAAATGCATCTGCATCTGGTATTAATTTCTTCTTCTTTGACATTGCTTAGAGAGCTATTTACGCACATCCATGTAAGATTAAGTAGTTTTCTGGGAACACTTACCTCTGCCGTTGTATCCCACAGTTTTACTCCATTTATGCTATTATAGGCTTGCTTAAAATTGATGAATAGGTGGTGTAGACTCTTATTAAACTCTCAGCACTTTTCAAGCATTTGCCACATGGTAAATATCTGAACAGGAGTAGATACCAGTTTCCAAGAAACCACATTGATATTCTACGTTAACATTTTCTGCATATGGTGTTAGTCTCTGTAGTAAGAGATTTAATAGCACCTTATATGCAACCCTTAGTAATGATATCTTAACACTTCCATGTTCCATGCTTAAAATCAAATCATGAAGGTGACAGTGCAAGGCTTGATCATTGTATTTCAAGCACGAGTTAAGAATACATTAATATTTTGTCCATTCCATACTTTGTTAATACTATTGTAAATTCGTTTTTTATAGGATATTATTTACCTAGAGAGGATTGAACCAAAAGGCAACAAAAACCACAACAATCAAGTTGCTGAATTTACTTACTGTCATCTGGGACAGACCAACACTAACAATTTTGAAATTATGGTTGACAAATTCTTTTTTTGCTTTGTCTGGATAGTGCACAAATTTTCGTTAGTACAAAGTCTGCTAAACCATATAGTATACAGTTCTATACACTAAATATTATTGTTAACTTAATACTTTTTTGTATGACTTTTTTATACAGAACTGTTATGAATCAATATTTCCTGAGACACTTTTGAAACAATACCTGAAACTTGTCGAAAATTGAAATTTAAAATTCTAGTTATCTTAATTTAGAGCCTTCGATTGGAATCCAAAAAACACGTGTTAGGTTACGATTACTTACCATTTTCTTGGACAATACAAATCGACAAAATCTCCGGCTTCGTTTTCCATTTTCTTTATTTCTGCAAAAAGAAAAATACAAGTTATTAAACAAATCGCCCAATTTTTCCGCATATAAGTTTACTAACTTTTACGTTAAACCACGAGGAAGTTTCCACTTTGTTAGCAAAGCAAAGATGTCAAAAAAAGAGAGATTTTCCAAAACTGTCTTAATATGTCACTTTGAGGTAGGGACTAGGGATGGGTGACAGTGACCTTTTACGATGTTATGTCAACATCGATGTTGTGTGTCCAAAAATAGATGTTTTTTGCATCGATGTTGAACTTATGAAATATATAATATAGGACATCGATAGCTGAAATAATTTGACATCTTTTTTCGATGTTACTTTCGACCGGCTGATCGATTCGTGTCTTAGAAGCAACTTGTTTTTGGGACCGGGCTGAATGCTAGAAAGAGAGAGACCTGTTTGTGTATAGAATATCGGTAAAAAAACGTCTCCTACCTATGGTTTATGTTAAATTGTATATGTTATTAAACAATATTTTTATGTTTATGTGTCATTATATAGCAATAAGTGCATTTAGATTTTGTTTTTGGAATCACTATTTTTTTTATTGAATGGAACGTATAACTATACAAGGTATTATAACGAAAATCATTCTTATTTTTGACAAATGAGTACCCTTTATAGTTTTGCATTTTCGAAGACATTCTGCCGTAACCCCATAACTACTTAATTGTTATAAGGTTAGAATTATTGGAAATTTTTCCATATCAACTAAAGCGGGAGGTTGATAGTACTTGATAGCCCATGTTAGATCTTCAAAAACTAAAAGCGGAAGCGCACTATCCGATACTATTATTCTCACTCTAATCTTTAATAGTTACGGAATATCAATAAAGTGTCAAATGTAACAAATAATGGGCTTAGCTTTTTGAAATGTCTAAGAAAACATCGTATTATAATCGATATAATAAAACATCGGTGCTTTTTGTCCCATATATCGTACACAAGCTTCTTTGTTGGGGGGAAGCTGGAAACTCAACCGCTCAGTGTGAAAACTAATGATCCTAGAAAGGGAGCAGACGCTGTGAACGTGTGAGGCCTAGTTGTTCCTGCATTCTCTCCTGTTTGTCTGCCCAGTTTTACATAGAATATTAGCGTAATGGCCGCCTATGAGGCAGAAGTAAGAGGGATGAAGGAATAACTTAAAAGAAAAGGTCATCTTGTAATACCAGTAGTACTCTCAAGGGGGCACCTAATAGATGCCAAGATGCATTTCAAAAATTTGAAAGAGAAATAATTAGAAGATATTTGAAAGAATCGGGATGTTCCGGGGCTTAGAGCTTGTTTTCATTGGAATAAGGATAAATGATCTGGGAGGGTCACCTCACCCCTGACCAAGCCCCGGACGGAGAGCAATCTGGCAAGTGAACTAGTACCCGAGCCAAAAATATAGCAAGTTCAAAGAAACGCATGCTCAGACTGCTAATCTGTTAGATAAGTCGGATACGTCGAGTAATCATAACAGAAAATACACATTATACAGAGATAGTAAGCGTCTCGGAGATGTTGGAGTTGAATTTTAACACTAAACTGACGTTATTATGCTCTAATATATTACAATTAAATTTACGTTAAATTCCTTTGTTTTTTATAATTGGTTCTTCATTCATTAGGTACGTACATTTGTACGTAGCCAGAAATTCGGTTCGGGGCGAGTCCAAACCAGAAATTCATTTCGGGGGGGGGGGGTCAAAACAGTTAAATCTCAGAAAAATTGGAAAGAGGCATACCTACACCAAAATATTTTTATAGTTTCGGGAAAGTCCCGACACCCAGAACCTCCCTCCGGCTTCATGCCTGTCGTTCATTAAATATTTATATGAGTATTTGTGATTATTATTAAGGTTTATAAACTAAGGGCTGTGTTACATCAGCTTATCCGGGATGTTGCCAAATATATTTATCGTTCTTTTGATATAAACTTTGCTACACAATCACGTTTCTAAAATAAAAATAACGCACGGTAGATATCGTTTTTAACGAGTGAAAATACTCTTTTATCAGCTATCTGTTGAATAAAATTTAATATGCACAATAAATAACAATATTTTTACTAGTGTTGGGCTACTAGTGAATAAGAACCGGGAAAGTAACCGGTCCTTGAAAGTACCCGTTGTACTCGGGTATTTATATCTTAGTATTGAGTAGTGTTGTGTCAACCGTTCATTGTATGAGGACCGAGACAATCAGTCAGTCACCGATTCCTTGCCGATTGAAAGAAGTCATTGAACGGCTGAGCGGACCGAGACAGAAACCATCAAGCATATTTTTGTATTTAGTCATTTAGTGAATCTCATACTGCTTACATACACGCTGAACTGCAAATTGCTACCCTCTTTTCTGCATTTTGCAAACGTTTAACGATTGCTTTCATTTTAATTTGAAATATTGTTTTGTCTTCACGTTCTTTTTTAGTACGAGTTGGATAGTTGTGTTCTGCTTTATATTGAGACTTCTGTATTGTATTATATTTTTGTGTTGGTTTATAGTAGATTTAGCAAGTACAAATTGTTTGAAAAATTTGGCTGCTTCGTAATCTATATTTCAGTGATGTGCCTTTATGCGTAAAGAATTAATTTTGAATTTTTTACATTATTTACGTGAAAAGAAGTAAAGAATGTAAATAATAAGCAAAGAATGTAAACAATGAATAAGAATGGGTTTGAGAGATTATGTTTTTATTAATTCTTAATAAATTTGAGATACTTATTTAGTATATGTTTAGATTCGTTAATATAAGAAATTTCTCAGAAATAATAATATACCTATTATAAAATTATATAGTAGGTACTGTATATTGGGCTATCGTTTATCAACTATCAACACATAAAGTGTGTCCAGACTGCTGCGCCGATTGTTCGCAATACTCTCGTCCCGTAGTCTCTGGTCTAGCATGCAATTCAATCTCAATTCCTTCAAATGAACCGCATGTCGCATGGCGTATTCGAACTACGTGGTGAACTGCAGATTGATTAACAGGCTGATACTGAGAAACGGCTGAGGACCAAGAGTGTGTCTTGTTTTGGTACGATCGAGAAGTGATCAAATTGTTATAAACAAGCGGAATTCGGTCTTTCAATACTTGGAAGTGATCTAATCAATCTCGATTGACACAGCACTAGTATCGAATACTAAGTACTATAATAAATGCACAACTGATATTACATTTAGTTTGGACTCGTGGCGTGGCTTATTCGAAACATGGTCTCAAAGTCGCCGCCTATCTGTCACTGTCAAATACGACTCGAATTATTTTTCAACGTCCATTTAGTATCGACAGTGGGCACGAAGCTTACTTCCCCGTTTTGGCTTTTATTCCGTGTAAAAACAGGGGTGTATTTAAATTAAATATGTATATAAACTAATTATCCGCCTATTACAACTTTTATCGAATGAAACCAAATGAAATTAACAGTAAATAAACTATAACTTTAACTTAAAGGTAATATTGAATACAAATTGGTATTAAAGTAAAAAGAAAAACAAAACGAAAGATTACCTACCGATGGACTATTTAAAGGGTCTTGTAAACAATTATACCCACGGAATTTGATAAACATCAACTGCTTGCTATTCATCTCACATTTGCACTAAACATTCTAATCTAATATCCGGATCTGTTTGATAAAAATCAATATCCTTATGAACCCAAGGCAGAGCTTTGGTTGATGAGGGAATTATAAAACGTTTATCATCGTTCACAGATAATGCCACCTTATTGACTATTTCAGTATAAACAGCACGTAATTCACTACGAAAAGTCTTCATTTTCCTAAAAATTATAGTTCCTCGTTTTACAACTTACCGGTAATCTTCGATATTAAGCTCTTTTTCAATTACCGATTTTTTTATGCCTTTAGCCTTTTTTAATTCACTATTAAGTGAGCCGATATAATAGGCTTTAGCCCCGGTTCCATAAAAGCTTACTATCGGATCATCGGGAAACTTATCTTTCATTCTTCTCAAGACCTACTTATTTTTTTATATTAAAAATGTTTCCTTCACAATAATTGGATGTGTCAAATTTTTCTGGGTTTTCTGTCATTATTTTGTAATAGTTATCGGTAAATATTTTTAATATTAAGGAATCTGTGTCGGTGTACAGTGAAGAAACATCACTACCATTTTTTTTAATAAAATTGCAAAAGGAATCATATATTACAGTTTTTGACATGTCCAATATAGAAAGTCCAATATATATTGGTCCGTTGTAAATTATTTTAACTTTACCCATATGAATAGCTACAAAGTTTTCAGTAAATACTGCACAACTTTTAAAAGTAGCTCGAGCAATTAATTCTCTAGCACCGACTTTCCCCCTTGAATTCTCCCACTGAGTAACTAATTTGATATCTTTTCGATTTTCTACATTTTGCATGGTTTTCCCAAAAACCGTATTATTATATAATTTAAAAAGATCTTTTTCAAATTTATTTTCGGTATTTCGGAACTCTGTGTTAATGTCAAATATAAGCTTTTAACCACGCCGTCTGATTAAATTTTAAGATTCTGTGTTTGGATTACTATTAAGCCGTTTTGAATAGCTTGTTTTAAAATTCTAGAATGCACAATGTAGTTCTTTTTATGGTTGAGATTTGGAACTAACTTAATATATATCCACATTTACCTAACGTACCTACCTTTAAACGTAACCTTGAACGGTATTGTCTTTAACGTCCATAACATTTAAATATGTGATTTCACGTTGGGATAGCCACGTAAATCCATTATATGGTAATGGTTGTGACATACTATGTCCGTACAAATTAGTTGCATCTAAATAAGTGATAAAAGAAGACGGTTTTGTAGGGTCATAGTTTGGCAAAAATTTATTATTGGCAATATGAAACTTTTCGAACAATGATTTATTCCACCACGAATACCCATTTTGAAAAAGTTGACCATATCAATGTCTGTCAACAACTCTAACTCTACTTTTGTCATGCGCCGCAACATACAATCAAAAGACAAACTTGGAAGACTGTAGTGCTGTGCCAGATCTAGTTTATAAATATTTAAACAAGTATCTCGAAATTGCTCGAAAACATCACACAATAAGAGATCATCGGACTTCAAATACAAATCTGAATATCCCCCCCAAATTCCTACATTTAAACACTCGCCACACTTTCTATCGCTCTTTCATAATCTTCATCGTTAATATGCTCTTCTTTTAAGTTATCGCAAAACTGATTTTTCGTTGGAAGCGGGGGATAATTAATTTTCTCCATACAATCCATAAAACTATGGAAAAATACCTTTCTTTCGTATTAAATTAAACTGTTTGACACGCCGGAACTGTTTTCGTGTCTCCTTGAATTGATCAATCTCTAAAACTATCAATAAATCTCAATTTTAAGTTTTTTCTTTTGTCACACCATCGGTTTTATCAACATAATCATGCACATAAATGCTCTTTGTGAATGATATGTACTTTTCTTTGCTTGTGCTATTACCTAATATTATCCCCATGCCGACACAATTCTTTGATAAACATCTGACAGTCGTAACCACTTAAATTATGAAATACAATCGGTATTAAAAGTGGGTATTTTCTAATTTAAATTACAGATGAAATGTGCAGCGCCAAATCTTTTTTGTCTTGTTATGTGACAATAGTCCTC
>JAUTXW010000086.1:0-155116 GCA_030620095.1 Kuschelorhynchus macadamiae
TTTGGAGAAAATCATTTAAACTAATGCCAACAAGAACAAATTTTGACAAAGAATTATTTAAAAAATAAATTTTTGAATTAAGAAGCGTTTCCAAAGGTTTATGAACCACGGCGTTGTTCATAATGACTAAACGAGACTGAAACATATTGTGTTATTCTTGTACTTAAATATTCTCATCCCCACTTTCTTTTAAAGTTTTGATTAAAATGGATTAATGAAAAAATAGATTTCCAGTTTGAAATTTGTAATAAAGATAAATAATTAAAATGGTAATGTATAAAAATAATGCAAAGTTTAATGTAACACTAATGATGGAAAAGTAATAATTTTTGAATCCGTCATAATAATTGGTACAGTTGGGGGTTAAAATTTGTAACTGATTATTTTTAAACTCTAACCTTTCTATCCAATTTGTATCAAAAATAGAAATCGATAATGATACAAAATTTAAAAAATTTACTTGCATTTTCATTTCCATTTATTCGTTCCATCCAACTAATTGTACTATTGTTAATTAATCCAATTTTCATAAATTTACAATATTTACTTAGAGTGACGTCTGTTTTATTAGAAAAACATATTTCACACTGTGTTACGCCAGGGGGATGATGAACATAAAAAACATTTTGGAAAATAAAATAAAGAAGAATAAATTGAGATCTACTGATAGTCATTAAAACAAATTAATAATTATATTCCAAATTTATTAACATTAAGCAGATACTTTCACCACGAAAGCAAAAGCAGTTGTAAAAAAATAACAATAAAATACTTAATTTAAATATATGTAAAAGTTCATAAATAAGGATATTAATAATACTATATAAAATGTGTAGCTTGAAGACTTATTTTGAATGGTTACAATTATTCGATTCCTATTTTTCCATAAACAGTTATTTAAATCACAATTCCTAGCAAATTTCTTATGCTCCACAATAGGATCATCATAACTTAACCAATCAAAAATTTCAATACCACAATAAAAACATTTACAAATATCATTGATTGAAGTATAGTAAAAGCCAGCTCCAGCTAACACTTCTGGTCTCAATTTTCCTTTCCATTTTTTAAAAGTGGAAAGTCGTTTTTCATATGTTTTAAAATAACTGTTATCAATTTCTTTGTCAAAAGTTTCTATGCACATTTTGTGAAAGACTTATGAAGACTAACTTTGGTTTCAAAAACAACAAATTTAAATACCTTATAATATCTACATAAATATATCTAAATCTTCATGTTCTGCATTCCATTGATACAAAGCAATATCTTGGTGTCCCCAAGCTAATGTATTAAAACTATAGGGAATTTTATACCGCTTATCATCTTCGGAACTCAAAGCCAATTTATTAATTAACTCTGTAAAAATTGTATGTTGTCTAGATCGAAAAACATACATTGAACAAAAGGTTTTAGAATGATTTTCAACAACATCTTTATAATGAATAAAATCCAACTGCTTTTTAATTGCACTTTTTTTAACACCTTTTGCTTTTTTTGTTAAACTGTTTTCCGTTTTAATACAATATGCTTTTGCTCCAGTACCAAAGAAAGCAGTAATGGGTTCACCAGCATATTCATCTTTGAATTTTCCTATAACTGACTTTGTAATAGGCATTTCATGAATATTATTAAATTCATAATTAGATGTGTCAAATTTGTGAATATTTTTTATCATGTCAGAATAAATATTTGGAGTTGTGACTTCTAAAATGAACGAATCGGTATCGGTGTATAAAAGTGAAATATTTTCCTGATAAAGAGGTTTTAAAAAATTATAAAAGAAATCATACATGACAGTTTTAGATATATCTAATATTGAGAAGCCTACATATATTGGTTTATTGTAAGTAACTTGAATCTTTTGCATTTGAATAGCTACCAAGTTTTCAGAAAATATTGTTAAGTCCTTGAAATATGGTTTTGCAATTAAATTCTCAGCACCATCTTTTCTTCTATTTTTTTCCCACTCTGTAACAAGTCTTACGTCAATTCTCCTATCAACATTTTCCATAGTCTTGCCATAAATACTATTATTTGCCAACTTGTAAGTATTACGATCAAATTCATTCTTTGAATCATTTCTTAATCTTGAATTCAAGTCTATATATTTTTTCAACCAATCAGATTGAGAAAACTGTAAAACTCTATGAACTTTAGTTAACTTGAGTCCATGTTCCAAACATTGTTTTAATAATTGATAGTGAATAACATATTTTGATTTATCATTTAAATTGGGTATTAATTTTATGCATTTAGAATTTGGCGGTTTAAAGTTTTCTGGACAAAACGGAAAATCGTTATGATAGGAATGTAGACTTGTAGGATATTCTAAATCAACTTCTAAAACATATCCCTTATTAGATTTTTTAGAAATATTCATAATATTTAAATCATTGATTTCTTTATCTGTTAACCAAACAAAATCTCCCGTTGGAATGTGCTGTGACATTGCATAACCATACAAATTTGTTGCATCATAATAAATTATGTATTTAGTTGGCTTTAAAGGATCAAAATTTAAAAGAAATGGGTTATTAGCTTCAGATTTTCTACAAATGCAAGAGCTCACACCACCGCGAACGCTTTTTTTGAAAAAGTGTATCATATCTGGATCAGTTAACAATTCTAACTCTATTCCAGTATAACGCAACACGCCTCCCAGGATAAACCTGGAAAAGTGTAAAAATGAGCTGGATCGAGCTTATATGTGGATAAACAAGTGCTTCTAAAATTTTCAAAAATATCTGCCAAAAGTAAAGTATCAGAGAGTAAGTAAACGTCGGAGTATTGACCAAGAGATTCACATTTAAACAATTGCCAAACCTTTACAGCTCTTTGGTATTCTGCATCACTGATGTGCTCATCCGTTAAAGTATTATAAAATTGGTCTTTCTGAGGTAAAGTTGTTTCTTCTAATTTTAAATAATCATCAATATAACTGTAAGGAAATACACCTTTTTGCCGAATAAGTTTAAATCTTTCTTCATCATTGAAAATTTTTTTTATTTCCTTACATTGTTCATCTTTTAAGCTTTCAGAGAGTTTTGATAAAGAATGGGATAGAAATTGAAATGAATCAATAAACCTTAATGATATATTTTTTTTCTTAGCCTTTTGTGTCTTTTTTTATCAAAATAGTTATCCACATGAATAAGCTTTTCAAATGAAATATATTTTTCCTTGTTTTGTGCGATAACTGTTAGTTGTTCTTTGTTTAAGCATAATTTTTTAAGAAATAGATGAGAATCATAATTACGCAAATTATGCAATATAACTGGAATAAAGTTAGGTATTCTGTAATTTATGTTGCAGAGTGAATGAGCTGGACCTCTATAAAGACCGGTTATATGACAATGATCTGCAACCCTGTCATTTAAAAGAGGTTTATTACAAATATGACAAACTTTTTCATAGTTATGATAAATTTTGTCCAGTTCGTTCAAAGGGATCATTTTTTTAGGAGCCTTTAAATATTTATTGTATATGTTATACACATCTCTTTCTAAAGAATTTATAAATAATGTATCACAATTTTGACCTCTATATTTTTCAAATTTAGAATAATTATCGTCGAAGGAACATTTAATGTAATAGGCAAATGAATGTGGAATATGTTCATATTGTTTTAAGGTGTATGAAGTATTAGGATTTTTATCAACATTGTCATTATTTAAAGGCTTTAAAATGCATTCAAAATCTGCATACACCACGAAAGGAACTTTCATTTGTTTATGATAATTTACAAATTTCAAAATATTATCATATGAATAGTTTCCAAACTTATCTTTTATTAATTCTTTAGAAGGTAGGTTAATTCGTAAATGATCACAATCATAGCTATTGTGTTGTAATAAATTTTCTTCTGTAGGGAAATATTGTAAACAACCATCGCAAATATATTTTTTTCCGTGATGTTTAGAAATTTGTGCAGAAACTAGTTTTGATAAATCTTTAATATAGCAATAATGAAAAGTTTTTTCATCATCATCACTTATTAACAATAAATTGACATGTTGATTTTTTTTATTCGATGAATAATAAAGTGGACCAATTACTTCATACCCCTTTTTAGGATTTATAATTTCTAATCCATATACATTAATAGAAATGTTATTTTTTTCTTCAAAAATCTTAATGTTCTTTAGCAACATTGGAAATTCTATACCTGACATATCCAAAACAGAAGAGTAGTGTGGGTAGGATGAAGTTTCAAAATCTAATCCGCGTGGTTGGTGAAGAGCAGACACAACTGCCCAGGCGAAGCAAAAGTTGTCATCATTCCTAATGTTGATCACAGCTTGACGTCTCTTGATCTCTTGAGGAAGTTCGATAAAAGATGAGGCTCTCAGCGGATTGTGCTTGTTAACATTAATTTCCAAATGAAGTAAATTCATCAAAGCCCATCCTGCAACGTAAAAATTAAAAAATTACTTTTTTTGTTGCTGTTGTAAAATCGAAAATAAATTCTTTACCTGAATCTCTTTCTGCAAATTCGTCAGCTTTCTGGTCAATAATGGTGCAGATTTGCTCTAACAGTTCTTTTTTCTGATATCCCTGGCAAATGACTTGGAACGGCGCATTAAAAGATTTGACATCATAGCTGTCGCTGCTGGGGTTAAAATAGAAACCGAACAGTTCCATATTTAGCTTGATACATTTATGTTTCTGCAGTTCTTGATCTATTAGATGTGCAATTTTGTATTCCAAATGTTGAAAATATTCTTTCACATTTATGAAGTTTTGATGTGAGGAAATCCTATAAGATATTATTCGTTCCCTGAATGCTGACTTGATAATTTCAACACCTTCCTCCAAGCCTATTTTGGAATTGTTCTTGTGCACACTAGATCGAAGATGTCCACCCCATAGACTTTGGTTTATATTTTTCTTGCATTCTTTACAATATTTTACAATATTTGTAGAATCTATATAAATTAAGAAAAAAATATTTTACAAAATATGACATGAAAAATAAAATGTTCTTACCTTTAACAAGCTTTGGTTTTTTCAACCAACTGTTGAGTTTTGTGGAATTTCCGTTAACATGTTTTTTAATATGTCGCAGTAAATTATCCTTTCTAGTAAAGACTTTATTACATGTTACACACTTATGCATTTCTGAAGTTTTCTGCATAATAATAATAATAAAATTAATATTGTGCAATTCTATTTAGTTATAGTCAAATTTTGAAAAAAGCAATTGCATTTTTGAAGTTCTTTGTATAATAATAAAATTAATATTGTGCATTTTTATTTAGTTATAGTCAAATTTTGAAAAAAGCAATAGAAATTAATTGACTTTATGAATCCATTTCTTCAAATGAGTCAACTAATTTGTCAAAGGCCTGTTTAACATAATTCACCGTACTTTCGTCTCCTTTTTAATTGTGATCAAATTAGTTAAATTTTGAATAGCGAAACCCAGACACTTAAGGTTTGCTATTTGTTTTTTATTTTTTTTATTAATTTTAAATTTTTTTTTAATGATAAATGATGGTTTCGAAATTGAATTTTGTTCAACTGGTGAATTATTAGGAGAAATATCCGAAGTCAAATTTGCATCAATTTGTTTTTCTTGCGGATCAGAATTTACAATAGCAAATGGTGAATTAATAGAAGATATAGCCGAACTTAAATTTTGATCAATTTGTTTTTCTTGCGAATCAGAATTTACAATATCATATGGTGAATTAGTAGGACAAATAGCCAAACTTAAATTTTGATCAATTTGTTCTTCTTCCGAATCAGAATTTTCACTAAACAAAAAGGGAGAGCAAATTGGTCTCGGAGAATTAATTGGCGATTTTAATGTTAAATAATTTGGATTAGATTTTTGAAAACAAACAATATCCTCATCGCTAGAATTTTGAGTTTCGTCAATGTCATTCAGTTCTTCAAGAGTTTGTTTAGTTTTTGTTGTAATTAAGTGCGTTTTGTTGTCAATAATGTCATTAAGATCGTCAAGAGTTTGTTGTTGAGTAGCTGTAAATAAATATTTTTCGTTGTTGTGTTTGTTGGCATTATTCTGAACTTGGCTATTATAAATAATTTCATTCAAGTCCTGAATAGTTTGTTGTTGACTAGTTGTAAATACGTCTGTTTCATTGTTTTGTTGGTTTGCAAAATTCTGCATTTGAGTACATGTGTATAAGTCAAAGTCATTGTCAATTATTTTGCTAGTCGATGTCAAAAAATTGTCCATTATGAAAAAAAAATCGTAATAATAAATAAAAATGCCACAAATGTACATAAAAATGTCACCAATATATATAAGAATTAAATCTTGCCAAATAAAAATGTTAGAAATAAAAATAAAAATTTACCAAATAGACACAATGTAAACACCAGAAAACTCGCGAGCTCTGCACAGTGTGAATGCAGAAATCAATTGCATTCGTCTCTTCGCTGAGGCGATTTTATATGCAAAAGTTAATCACATGTGTCCTACTTAAAGTTGAACGACAATCTCTAAAAACCACTTTCCCAAGCCGATCAACAACCTTACCCCCCCCCCCCCCCCCCCCCCCCGGACCCCTGAATTTCCGAGACTAAAATCCCGGTTCCCCAATTTCGGGCTACCCTCTTCAGGGTTAAGTTAAGTTAGGTTAGGTTACGTTAGGTTAGGTTAGGTTAGGTTAGGTTAGATTAAAAAAGAAGAAAAGAAAAAAGGAGAAGGAAAGAAAAAGAAGAAGGAAGGAAAAAGGAGAAGGAAGGAAAAAGGAGAAGGAAGGAAAACGGAGAAACATATAAAAAAGAGAAAGAAGGAAGGGAGAGAAAGAAGATAACGTGAGGGTGAGGGGGGTTTAAGGGGGGCAAAGCCCCCTTTAGGGGGGTTGGCGGAGCGGGGAGGGGGGCGAAGCCCCCCTTGGCCCCCCCCCCCCCCCCGAGGAAACTGACAGGGAAAGGGACAGCAAAAAAAAAAAAACTTAAGTATTGCAGGTAGTAAAAGTGGTGGTTGATGGGATATATACTTAAGAACATCCACTCGACGATCATACAGTATCATTCGCTGTAATATCAGTTGTCGATATTATTTTATAAGCTATAACCAAAATTGTTTTTTATCAAATATATCTATCTAAATCTAAAGCTCCTAACGATGGCAGAAAATATGATTGGAAACGCCGACCAAATTGAAGAAAATAATGTGGAGAACGCCGCTGAAATTGAGGAAAGAAAAGAAATTTTTATTAACTTGGAAGGCGATTCCATCACTTATAAACATTCATTTTTGGACAAATCATCTAGGCTTGTTAGAAGATCATTCTTATGTAACATAGACATTAATTATATTGAGGAGGAAGAAGAAGAGATGGAGGAAGATGATCAGGAAATTGACGAAGGAGTGGATATGGATGGACAATTACTAAATTTAGGAACCGAGGCTGACGTAAAAGTAAGCAAGTTTAGGGCTAGTGAATTATTTAATAATTTTGAAGAAAAAGATGTATGTGTTATACAAAGCTACTCTAAAATTGAAAGTCGAAGACTAGGAACATTTGCTATTTGCCTTCCTTGTAGTGCAATTCACATGAGATATTTACGGAGAGGGGAGTCCGATCATGTGAGCTGCCACTACAAAAGAGCCTATGTTGTTAGTGCTTCTGATTTACATTGTGCTATTTGTAGGATACATCTTTTTCTACTAATTCCTGAACATGCTTGCTTTTACTGCAACAAAAATGAAAAAAAAAGAGATAGAAAATTATATTGTTAAATATTAATAATAAACATAGTTTGTAAAGGTGATGGGTAGATTATTTCAACAATATTAATTTTAAATATAGGTTATAAACGTAATGGGTAGATTATATCAAAAATATTGATTTTAAACATAAATTGTAAAGATAATAAGTAGAATACGTCAACAATATTAATTTTAAAAAATGTCAACTGTTACTATAAGCGGTTATATATTTTCATTGCTATATGCAAAATACTTCTTTTTATTCTAACATCTGACACTGTATTTGTAAATGAAATAGCTAATCATATGTAAAAAAAAAAAGTGTCGATTATGTCAACTGCCACTAGAAGCACTCATATATTAGCATAACATTTTGTTAACGCTTGTTTCTGTATTCAATTGAGTTTTCTCTTACTTTATGCAAATTATATTAATATTATTAGTATAATTAAAAAGTAGTAGATTAGGCTATGCCGGTCCGACAATCAAAACCGTCATTTTTACATGTAAATTCCCATAAGAAAATTTAAGCTTCCATTTGCAAAAGTGGTGCCATTTTAGGGCGTGGCACTTTTTGTGTAAACCCATAACAATTGTTTTGTTATGTAATGTGAAAATTAGTATGTATTAAAAAACTTGTTAGATCATTGTTGTCGTTTCAATATAGGAAAAGGAAAAAATGTGTGTCAATTATTATATATATTTACATTTACTTTTTTTTACAAAATTATTTGTTAGCAGAGTTTTCACAAACACAAATTATAAAAAATATTATCCTCTTTTTAAAATTACAACAAAATGATGTCTAATTACATCTTTGAAGATTTGTACCAAATAGTAATATCTAGTGCGACATACAGGACAATTGTTTACCATTATAGAACAACCATTTTCATCATTCCATCTTAAAATACATTTTAAACAAAAAATGTGGGAACATGTATTTGGTCTACATGAATCATAATATTCGATTATTTCAAAACAAATAGCACAAAACACTTTTTTCTCTTCACTCTCAGTTTTATTCAAATTTTTTAAAACAATCCCATTATTTTCTACTCGAACTAATGGTATATTTTCTTCTTGAACTCCTGGTATAATTTCTTCGAGGCTAATTGTCTGAAGCGGAATGGATCGATTTCTTTCTCCAACTGATTCACTCATTTTATTTTAATATTATTATTAATAGATTTATTCAACAGATTTTTTTCTTTTAACAGTCACTCGTACCTTAACATACTAAAATGATCATGGAGAACAAAGAGAAAAAATTAAAAAATATGATGCGAATGAGAATAAAAGGGGAGGAAGTTAAGAATGAGGGACATGAGAGAGAGGAAGAGGAGGAGGAGGAGGCGCTCCCCTATTATAACTACTATGGTCTCCGGGAAACCACTGTGCAGTGGACCGATTTTGAAGAATTTTTTTTTCGTAGGAAGATAATACCTTTGTCTTTCAGCAGAAATAAAACAAGTGAAAATGTTCTCAGAGATTCTTGGATATTAGCACGAACCATGCTTTTTTGCTATTTTTCGACTTGCCTTGTGTAGTAGTTGAGCATTCGTCTAGAAAATGTTTACAGCCTATATGGAAGAAAATTTTTTGTCAGCATTTTGTTTTTTATTCATCGACTTCTTTCTAAAATTGACCGAATTACAGCTTTCCCAAGCTACATGAATGTTAATGGAAAAACTTGAATATTGCTTTTATTTTTGTTTTTTCACTCATCTTGTGAATATTCGAGCATTTGTATAGAAAATTCTTACACTCCAGCTGGAATACCCTTCTTCTAAGACAAATTTGTTATTCCGTTCATTAATTTGTTTTGAAAATGTCTGAATTACAGCTTTTTTATTGTAAACTTGCATTTTGCCAAGGTACAGGGTGTTCGCAGTTAAATGGACCCCCCCTTAACTTTTTAATTTGACGTTTGACAAAAAAATGTCAAATATAAAAGTTTTATAATTCAATGTGAATTTTTTTAAAAACCTCTTTCCATATGTACAGGGTGTTTCAGAAAGTCTGGGCGTGGTTCAACTTTCCTATTTTAAATACCTACCCCATTTTTTTATTGGATTTTTAAATTCTCCTAAAAATTCCAGACATATTTTATATAGCATACCCTACACCTAAATTTAACCCATAAAAAGATATTACCGCCAGATTTTTTCTATTCAAACAACAAAGAATTAACAGGTATTAACAGAACTAATCTAATTATTATTATATTAATTATTAATTATTATTATATTAATTATTAATTATTATTATATTATTAATTATTATTATATTATTAACTACTGGAATTCCATAAGGTGCTGGAAATGGCCTCCATTCATCTCGACACATAGGCGGTATCCCTTTTTTAATTTATTCAAAGCTTTTACTAACCAATTTTGATTCATATTTATAGTGTCTATACCATTTTGTATTTGTTCTTTTAATAAATTAACATTGGTAAGGCCCCCCAAGTAAATGTAATTTTTTAAATATCCCCATAAAAATGTGTCTAGCGGAGTTAGATCGGGACTATTTGGAGGCCACTTAATTGTCCCATGTTTTCCAATCCACGTTCCAT
The DNA here is from genome assembly GCA_030620095.1 of Kuschelorhynchus macadamiae. NCBI lineage: Eukaryota > Metazoa > Arthropoda > Insecta > Coleoptera > Curculionidae > Kuschelorhynchus > Kuschelorhynchus macadamiae. Next base: position 10,266 of record JAUTXW010000086.1, read on the forward strand.
ACTGTCCATTTAAATAGGTTGTTACCATCCTTACGTTGTGGGGTGGTGCCCCATCTTGCTGAAAAATTACCTCTTGTGCTTCATTCAATGGTAATTCATCGATAAGATTCTCAATATCTTTATTAAGCATATCAAAGTATGCATTTCCAGTAAGTGAATGGCCAATAAATATAGGCCCAAGAACTCTATTGTTCTTTATGCCACACCATACATTTACAGATTGGCGACCTGAATGCTTTATTTCAAAAAACCTTTCGGGATTATTAGTGGACCAATGATGTAAATTTTTCTTATTTGGAACACCTGCGGTGCTAAAGTTAGATTCGTCGCTCCACAATACTTTATAAAAAAATGTTGGGTCCCGTTCAAGTTCTTCTAACTTTTGTCAGTTTAAATGGGTGCCACTTATATTTTTTTAATGTTTTGTGAATTTTTCCAACACTTTTGTGGAACTCTTTCGCACAATCTCTTATCGAATTAGCAGGGTGTTCTAGACAGAATAAAATAATTTTGATAATAATAATAATAAGCTAGAGCTAAACAGATAAAAATACATACCTTGAAAATATAAAAGGTAATCTAATTCTTCGTCTTCGTTCATATTTACAGTCCTTTTTCGTCTTTTTAAAGACTTGGAAGTCCCAAATAGTTCATAAATACGTTTAAACGTATTTAAAGCCGGCGCGCGTCTATCGCCATGAAGAACTATATATTCTCGTCTTGCCATATATTTGTTTTTATTGTTCTTAATATATAAAGACACAAATTCAAATTTTTCTTCTTCCAAATAAACCATGTTTAAAGTTTTAACGTTTTTTGACAAATTGTCTTTTTATTTACTATATTGGTTTCCAAGGATATGAAATGATACCACCATACGCTATTTTTCACGTATAATTTAAAATACGCGTCACAAGTAAATGAGAATTTTCTGACAGTAATATCTTTTTATGGGTTAAATTTAGGTGTAGGGTATGCTATATAAAATATGTCTGGAATTTTTAGGAGAATTTAAAAATCCAATAAAAAAATGGGGTAGGTATTTAAAATAGGAAAGTTGAACCACGCCCAGACTTTCTGAAACACCATGTATATATGAAAAGAGGTTTTTGAAAAAATTCACATTGAATTATAAAACTTTTATATTTGACATTTTTTTGTCAAACGTCAAATTAAAAAGTTAAGGGGGGGGTCCATTTAACTGCGAACACCCCTACTTGATTTTTCAGAAGTGATATTCTGATGAAATAAAAATAATATGAATTTTATTAAACTTTTTTATTAACGCAAAATAACAAATTATGCTCAAAAATCAAGGGTGGCATAGGTAGAATCTGGTTAAATATTGGTTGGAATCCAATATGATGGAACAAAATGGTGCCAAAAAATGTTTGAAAAGATAGTATATATGTGTTACTAAATGACTATGTATTGAACTAAATTGGGTCACACTTCACTATTCCTAATAAAAGGAAAGATTCGTAATAAGGGAAGTTCCGAGTAAAGAAAATTTACCGATTTTTTACTTAAATGTAATCTATTTTCAATTACTGACACACTAATGGTTCTTCTACTAATTTGATAATAAGCAAAAAAAATACAACTGGATCTATAAGTAGGCGTTCAAAGTATATAGGCTCTAAAAAGACAGAGTTTAATGAAAGAACTAATTACATTCAGCAGGAAATTTTCCCTACTTAATCACTTTGTAAGTACGCTAATGATGGTTGCAAAGTGTTTTTCGAACTTAATTTTTATCCAAATTGAATTGAATTATAAACGATTTTCATCCAAACTGAAATTAAATTATAAACGGGGCCTATTATGATAAAAATTGAATCTACAATGTTAGACTTCTTTTGAATAGAATTTAATACAAAATTAATAAGTGCCTTTTGTTTCCATTGATTGTTCAGATTTATTGTCAATTTGGTGTTTTCGCTTGCAATAGCACAAGAGCTTAAATTATTTACGGAATTTTTTTTGGGGTTTGTGTGCTATTTGGTATAAAAATTTTACACGAAAATGAATAAAACTGATTATATACCGAGTTAGCTATTGCAAACATACCCTTAAAATTACCAAAAAATACTATGATTTTTTAAATGTATTCAACAATAATATAACAATAACATAACATAACATTATTTAACTCTAATAATTATTTTTCATTATTATAATAATAGTTAAAAACACAGTTATTTTAAACAATGTGGGACTGCTGATTTTGGTATTGAAGAGTCGCAGATAAAGATAAAGCCGTACTTGTTGCAATATGAGTTGAAGATGCGGAGGAATGAGTTAAAAAAGTGGCTAGAAGTAGGTACTGCCTCCGATATCCTCCTTAACCCATCCCCTACTTTCAAATGATGGCTCTTCCTTAGTGTCAAATAGGGCTTAATGGATGATGCCCATATTCGGTAATTTTGATCAGTTCTGGGTCTCCGATTCAGGATCTGCAGTGGCTCTGTCCGAATGGTAATTTTTGTATCTTTTAGGCCTATTTTTGTTGCAGTTTTTTTTATCCATTTGGAAAGGGAAATTTTTCTAATGGGCATATCTTTGTACCAATATCCTTTTCGTTGTCAATGTGGATTTTCATTTAAAAAAAGTCGGTTTGTTTTGTCAAAGTATACTCACCAAAATATCCATCAGTTATGATAGAACTACTGAAAATCAGGGCTGACATTTTGATTCAAAATTATAAGGAGGGTCATGTCTGTCAAGTTACCAACTTTAGTTAGTAGTAACTTAGAAAAAGTCAGATGGTGACACCTTAATCTATCGTTCTCGGATAATTTTATTTCACTAAAGGTGATAGATGTTCCTATTTACAAGTAATTTATAGCAGGATTAATGAAATTCAAATATATGCCTAGATCCTACATTATTTTGAATAAAATAAAAACTAATTACTTTACAGAACCGAATCATAGAAGCAACTACTCCGCTGGCTAATACTACGAACAGCATTGATTTACAAAGTTGATTCCTGACTTTCTTTGGGTGAAATACTGATAATTAATTTTTGTTTCGCATTACGTCAATCAATCACAATAAGAATACCATGATCCCTGTCTGGAACGTATCCTGCAACGCCGCAGGCGCAATTATCCATTTTAGTCAAACATCAATCAGGCCACCATAGACTAGCGAGCTCCGTGTAGGGCAAAAGCACAAAATGTAATCACAGCAACAACTACTGCGAGGGTTAATACCATGACTGGTATTGAATAACACCACTGATTCTTGACTTTCGTTGGGAGAAATAATGTTAATATAATTTTGTTTCACGTTGCACCAACGTCACAACAAGGATACCATGATTTCTATCTGGAACATGTCCTGCAATGCTGTAGGTGGAATGCTTCACTTCAGTCAAACGACGATCACGATTTCGATCTTTTTAAGGCTCAGCAGGCCGCTATAGACTAAAGACCCCGCGTAGGGCAAAGGCCCAATGCTGTAATTCCATTTTGCGCCTTTGCTCTACACTAAGGGTCTCCAACCTTTTTTAGTGCAAGGGCCAAAAATCGATTTTACATAATCCAAAGGGCCACAATGGTCCACATCACTTTACCACCATATCAATAAAATAAAAAACATATAATTTCAAATTGTAATAATCTTTATTGGATAGAAAGTTCAATCAAACAAATTTTTTGACAAGTGTGTCGACATTTGGTTTTATTTTTGTAGTTGCAATCCGCAAACTTCGTTCCAGATGTGCGTCTGTAACTCTCGACCTTGTTTTAGACTTCACATTCTTCATATGAGAGAACAGCTGCTCGCATACATATGTGCTCCCAAACAGAAACATCATTTTCTGGGCATGTTTTCGGATTTCGCGAAACGAGTTTTAATCGACATATTTGGAATAAAAATCAAGACCCATGTTGAACTTGCCTTTCAGTTCCGAATTACACTACAAATCGATAAGCTCCATCTGACAATTTTCTGATATAATTTGAATTATCTCTGAAGCCAGAAAACCTTGATTGGAACTCTTTTTTGAGTAAATCTAGTGCTGCAACATATTTATCCACATCTGCACATTCGTAACTCTTCAGTTTAGGAAAGTGTGTAAACTCACTAACTAAACACAAAACTAATTTTTCTATAAATCCTTTTTAAACCCAAATGCCTTCACAGTGTCAAGTAGGTTGTTGATGAGATTTTCGTTTTCTTGTAGTTTGGTGTTCACTGAGGCGGCGCAGGGTGATGTCTGTGAGAAATCCAAAGTCGCGCAGCCAGTCGGGGTCAGTAAACTGAGGAACTGGTTTCCCCTTGGTTTTCATGAAGGAGGCGATTTGGATATAATGTAACTAACCTTCATGCTTGCTTCATTTTCAATGTTTTGCTTTCTAAAACTATCTTGCTGTCGTTAAAGCTGACTTTTTAGAGCTCTCACTTTATCTTACCGTAATTGTTTGAATTTGAATGTCTCAAACTTTATGACATTAGCAAATTGTATTCTTTAAAGGCTGTAAGGGATTCTTGACATACAAAATAGACGGTTTTTCGATTAACACTAACAACAAGTACAACTCAGCCCACTTTTCTTGAAATATACGCTTTTCTTCACTAATTTTCCGTTTTTAACACGAAGAAGAATCAATTTTTAATGTCAAGGTTGAAGGCACGAGTTTAATTTCTCCGATAAAAATGTCCACGACAAAACTACGTCCACGCTTATATCGCTTCGTTCGCTCTTGGAATTAGAACTGACCGCTGCTGTGTGATGCCGGCTTTATATAGGCCGAGCGCTTCAACTTTGAATCTCTCGAAATTCCGAGCAGCTATGAGACTGGACTAGTAAGTTCGTCTAGTAGTAATAATTTCTAGAATCATTAGAAAGATTTAATAGACATGCAACGTCATCTACTGGCTTTGTGAGTAGTCATATTCGCGAGTTCATAGAGTGGATATCTTCTAACTAGGTGGCGCTAGCGTCCTCAAAGTGTCATTCAATTAGAAGGCGGGCAGCATGCGGCCCGAGGTGTGAATGCCCTTGCCTGTCTATTGTGGCTTGATGAGCACTAAAAAGAGCAAAATCGCGATCGTCATTTGGTTGAAATGGATCATTAAGCCTGTGGCATTGCAGGACAGGGATCATGGTATCCTTGTTGTGACCTTGATGTAACGTGAAAAAAAAAGATTAACATTATTTCTCCCAACTACAATAAGGAATCAACAGTGTAATTCAATAACAAAATAAAAAATATACAAAAAGGTTAGTGTCAATCAACAATAGGTTTATAAATTAAGAATAGGCGGAGTCTTCCGGTTCGTCTCGTCGAAGGCAGACCTCTGTGTTATTAACATAAGTGGTTCTACGTGTTCGGTTCTGTCGCTTTATTTCGGGGGGAAACGGGAGACTCAACCGCTCAGTGTGGAAACTAACGACCCCGCTAGAAAGGGAGCAGACGCTGTGGACGTGTGAGGCCTAGTTGTTCCTGCATTCTATCCCGTTCTTCTGCCGCAGTTCTACAAAGAATATTAGCGTAATGGCCGCTATGTAGTGGAAGTGGAAGGGGTGAGGGAATAACTTGAACTTGGCCATCTCGTGATATCAGTAGTACTCTCAAGGGGCACCTAGTGGAAGCCCAGATGCATTTCATAAATTAAAGAGGAAAAATCAAGAAGTATTTTAAAGATTCAGGGTGTCCGGGAATTTAGAACTGGCCATCCGGACATGCTACCGATAACGTCTCCAAACTAGAATAAGGTGTAAATCATCTGGGAGGGTTGTCCCAGCTCTGACTAAGCCCCGGGCGGAGAGCAATCGGGCGACTGCCTTGTAGCAAAACCGATATGTCCTGTTATGTAACAGGATAAACAGGAAAGGAAGGAATAATAGGTGACATGAAATAATACACATTTTACAATAGTACATAAAGCAAATATAAGCAAACAAACAATTGTGTACGAAACAAGGCTAGACTGGAGCGACCAATAAGAGACGTCGATGTAATTTTTTTCATGAGAAGCGATAGGCTAAAATGAAAAAAGAAAAAATTATTCTCGATGAACTTGACCAACCGTCGTAAAGTGCTATAGTATATTAATAAATAGAAGAAGAATTAGTAATGAATGAAAGACTTAGAGGTTTTTCTGTCATTTATACTAATTCTTTCTCTTTTTATTAATGTAGCATTGCCCTTTACGACAATTAGTAAAGTTCGTCCAGAATAACTTTTTTCTTTTTTCGTTTCGGCCAATCGCCTCTTATCAAAAATTTATATTGACGCCGACGTCTCTAATCGGTCGCTCAAGCGTAGCCCTGTTTCATACTTAACTGTTTCTTTGGTTATGTTTGTTTTATGAACTTCGGAAAATGTGTCTTGTTTAAGGTGAAGTTATATATTATTTAATTGTATTTCCAATGTAATGTATGTTACGTTTAGGCCTGATGATGCCCGTTCTTAATTTATAAACTTATTTTCAACTGAGACATAGACTTAATGTATATTTTTTATTTTGCAATATTACCAATTCTCTTTCAAATAATACGGACAATTTCTCCATTTTTGGTGTAATTCAATGCCGGTCGTGGTATTAGCCAGTGCAGTAGTTTCTGTGTTTCCATTTTGTGCCTTTGCCCTATTACGGGGCTCGTTAGTCTATGGCGGCCTGATGAGCTCTAAACAGATCGAAATCGCGATCGTCGTTTGACTGAAATGGATCATTGCGCCTTGTTATGCTTTTTGGTATAACGTAAAACAAAAATACATTAACACTACTTACTTTAGTTAGACTGAAAAGTTGGTTGGTAATAGATCAATTTATCGATCGCATACGAATTTATTTAACTTAAGGTGGTAGATTTTATCTTTTTGCAAATAGTTCGAAGGAAAATCAATGAAATTCGAATATATACTTCTATCTATGTCCGTGAGTTAAGAAGCTCTTAACCCACGCATTTTGCGTGGGTTAAGAGCTTCATTACTGCACTCCTTTTTATTACCGCACGAATTTTCACTCATTCTTTCTTTTTTAATTTGAAATTTGCAATATAGAAAAAGTGAAGAGAATTTTTATAAATTATTTTATTAAAAACTATAAAACATGAAAAATTATTTATTATAAATATTAATAGTACGATCATTGAAATTTTTCAAACAAATTCCTGACGAAGCAGCCATGTTTGCTAAATTTGTAGTCAATACATTGTTTTCATTATTTAAACTGATCGTCTGATGGCTTTGTTTTATTTTTGGCTCTTGTAAAGAATTTTATCCATGGAATTTGAGAAATTTAAAATAAACATTTGAAAGATTACCTTTTTTTAATAATTCCTATACAAAAAATTTATCGATGAACCACTTTTTCAAATTAAATCTAAAAAGAAACTAAGGTTTCGGAAGGTTGCACTGAACTTTTATTTTAATTTAATTTATGAACTACGTAAAAGATTGATTATATTATAATGCTGTATAACACAAAAATGATTATTTCTAACTAAAAGTTAGAAGTAATTATTATATTAGACATTATTAACATAATTACAGCTGCTAAATAAAGAGAGAGTTGGAGTGTTGCCCATTGGACGGAAATCAGTGTGCTGGGGATGCTACGTTGCCAAGTTTATTATATATAAGAACTATATAAATTATATAAGAAAAACAAAATGCATTTGTGGGTTGTGGATCGGTTCCAGCAGGAGCGCAAAAGCTCGGGTTAGCATCGATATCGAATATTAGGTTTCCGTCAGTGATGCACCCCCTATTGATTAGTGTTGACCGTACTAGGTAGATTGGTACCGAGTTAAGACCAGGTTAGGCGCTGTAGGCATCATCATTAAAGCTCTAATATAAAAGGCGAACGACAGCGAAGTGCATCACTAGCGGAAGTTTAATATTCGGGATCAGCACAGGGGGACCAAATGCGTTATTGTCGGGAGACAAACATGAAAAATTTAAGCTCCATACAATAATGTAAGTTTGGCAACAATGCAAGATGGCGCATTAAAATGCAGTGAAAATATTGAATTTCTTTTTGATTTTTTTTTAATAGAAAAAGTGGTTCATCCACTTTTTGCTTCATACACACACCATTTCGAAATTAGATGAAAAAAAACTACCTGGGTATTTTCGTTTTCGTTGTCGAACATCGCACTTCATCCTTGGCATAAGTGTTTTTTGCCATCCGCTTCTAGAAGGAATGTTGTAATATTGGTTTTAGTTAATATCCTTGACTTTTTTTATTGATATCCCTCAGAATTTCTTTTGAGGAGGGAGACTAAATTTCTAAATTTGCTGATATCAATATTGAGTTTAATAGATATCATTGTTCTTATCATAGAATAAAATTCCTAGAGAGATGAATGCCTATAGTTAGTAGATAACTCCCTGAAGTATACAATAAGTACCTTTTCATTCCCATAGTTTTGCAAATTCTTCTCTCTTTTTGAAACCTATTAAAAATTTATTCATATTTTGGAATGCTTCTTTCTGAATCACTCATTTTGACTAAAGAAATTAAAACTGTCAATAAGATGTTACTTAAATTGACATTGCCCAGGGTAACGCAGAGCGGCTTGCTTTAAATTTTTGAAAAATGTGTTTACTAAAAATATGTGTATATTTTAACTGTCATGCGCCAGACGTATTACAAATATTGTACAATAGTGGAGTAAAAAACGGGGCAAAAGTCGTTTCCTTCTCGATTTTTTTTGCGTTAGAACACAACGATATATACCTTATTTTAATAAATGGATCATTGTACATACGAAATCATAAAATATTACTTTTTTTTGTGTTCTCAATTTTTTTTATTTACAAAAAACTGGAAAAACTATTTTTTAAAATGGTGTTTTTTTATGTTTCCCCTCGTATTACTTCTTACCTAATTAAGCTATCGAGACGATTTTTTTTTTACTTAAAGCTGCCATTTTGGCGCTTTTTCCCATGTAAAACATGATAGCTATTATTTATTTTAAATATGGCTAAAACATCGATGAACTTGAAACTTTAGAAATTATATAAACAAGTTTACACTAATCGAAAAAAATTTGTGTTTTTGGGAATTTTATATAACATGCAGCAAATAAAATGTAGACAAAATATCAAAAAGGTTTTTAGTATCATACTTTGTGTATGGTACCAGAGCGACGCGACGTGTTATAAAATGCAGGACTAAACCAGTGTTCGCACGTATATTACTTTGGGGATAATTATTATCACTACAGCTCTATGTGATAATTATTATCACCATAGTAATGTACAAATACTGCTTTGTTCAATTGTGAATTGTGCCTTGTCTTAAACAAGTTTTTAGCAAAATATAGTGAGAAGTGAAATATTAAAATGGAGTGTTTATTGTGTGATGAAGATGTGGGCGAAAAAGATGAAAATGCGGTACATAAACCTTCGAGGCAGGGTTTAGATACAATAATTTGGGCGGCTGAAATAAGAAAGGATTATTTTGGACAAAGAATTTTGAAAATTAGAGATGACATTTTACACGGAAAAATAAAAGTGAAATACCATAAAGACTGTAGGAAAATCTACACTGTAAATATCATATGAACATGCTTAGCCAAGCTGGTGTGGGGGACAGGCGCATCCCCGGCTCCTCAGAAACTAGGACGGAATATTTTAACATACGTGAAATGTGCCTTATTTGCATTGAAAGGGGTATAAAGAAAAAGCAAAAATTGTCATCCATACAAACAGGTTTGTAGAGTTTTCTTAGTTTTTGTACTTCCAAAGTTATTGATGTTTTAGCCATATTCAAAATTAAAAACAGCTATCACGTTTAATATGAAAAGAAGCGCCAAAGTGTCTGCTTTGAGTAAAAAAAAATGTCTCGATAGCTTAATTAGGTAAGAATATATTACAGGGGAAATACAAAAATACACGATTTTAAAAAAATTTAAATTTTCACAGTTTATTGTAAATAAAAAAAGAAAGGTCATATTTTTAGGTTTCAAGTGTAGAATGATGTGGCTAACAACACCCAACACATTTGATCGTGTTCTAAGCTCATTAAAAAAATAACGACACAAAATTACCCATTATTTACTCCACTATAACCAAAATTTTAAATTTCGCGCACTTTAAGAAATTGTAGCACCTAAAGTATGAAAGCTACACTAACGATTTTGCTACTAAAAACATTTTTGATATTTTGTATACATTTTATTCACTGCATGTTATAAAATTTCCAAAAACAAAAATTTTTTTCGATTAGTGAAAACTTGTTTCCATAATTTGTAAAGTTTCAAGTTCATCGATGTTTTAGCCATATTTAAAATAAATAATAGCTTTAAGTCAAAAGAAAAATCGTCTCGATAGCTTAATTAGGAAAGAAGTTATACGAGGGGAACCACAAAAAAACACGATTTTAAAAAAATAATACTTTTTCCGGTTTTTTGTAAATAAAAAAAGTCGAGACCGCAAAGAAAGTGATATTTTGTGATTTCATATGTACAATGTTCCATTTAATATAATGAGGTATATATAGGTGTGCTCTAACGCAAAAAAAAATCGAGAAGGAAGCGACTTTTGCCCCGTTTTTTACTCCACTACAATACATGTGAGTTAATCTCATTAAGATATTTGTGTATTTACAAAACTACACAAGTATCTTAATGATGCTGTTAAATCACTTGTATCGTAAATATCTATTATCATATTTTATGTTTAACAATACACAAACTAGCAAGTTTAGTTATACTAATAGTCTAAAAGTCAATTGGTAATAGCTTTATATATCAATCGCCTACAATGTTATTTCATTAAAGGTGGAAGATTGTATCTTTTTGTAAATAGTTCCAAGGAGGATAAATGAAATTGAAATAAATGCTTTTATCCCATTTTATGATCAACAAAAGTCGTCTTTTTTAATACTGAACAGAACTAGCCGCTACTTGATGGACATCCATTTTAACTAAGTAAACAAAAACACTTGTTTCATTTTTTTTTATTTAAGATCTAACATCTGATAAAGCCACAGTGTTGTCGAAACAATTGTCAGATATTGTGTTCTTTGTAGAATAAATAAAATGGAAATTTGAAACAAGTGTTTTTGTTTACTTAGTTAAAACACAAACTAACAACTTTAGTTATAGTAACTGATTAAAAGTCAGTTGGCAATAGCTCTATCTATCGCTCGCATACAATTTTGTTTCGTTAAAGGTGGTAGATTGCATTTTCAGAGTATTTCTAAGCAGGACTAATGAAACTCAAATATGATACAATAAATAACTTATGTAGTGGTCAGGTTTGAAGAACTCCATATAAAATGAATCGAGGAAAATTGCTTCCGCGCCATGTATGTTAAAATTGGAAGACGAATTCTTTGAGTAAATATTTATCCCGATTTATATGCGAATAAACAAATGAATAAAACATAGCGTACCTTTCCTTAATTTACGGATAGGAATTAGGAAATACAGACTATTTCAGGGTCCATACATCTTCCTTAAGCATTTTGGATATTGCCCTATTTAGAAAGGCAGTTGTATAATGTTTATTTACCCAAATTATACGTTTCCAGATATTTATTTAATACTCATCCATATATGTTAATTATCGTAGCTTTATATTTTGTTTCTACTTAGTATTAAATATAGTCCCATTAGTTAACATCCCTAAAATAGCATATGTTAACACGTACTTCTAAGATCCTGAAATAAATTTGGACACACTTTTCTTGGATAAGTACGAAAATTATCAAAAATGCATTCATTGTTCTTATATTTAGACTAGCGGGTACCCGCGACTTCATTCGCGTATATGACTATAATGAAAGGGATGTAAAGAGGTACTTAAATCGCCGCATTTAAGTACTTCTTTATAAACCACGTTTGTTGCATTCTTTGGCTGTAATATAGCCAAGCTACTACGTGAACGTACTCTAGAGCATGCGACATAGAGTTGACCATGGGAAAAACAATCGTAGCGCAAGTCGTGGTATAAAAACTGTTTCTCCCACACCAGGACCAGAAATAATAATACTCTATTACATTGTTTTGTAATGTTTTAACCTGTAGCCGAGCTCCATTACACAATTTTGGAGGTTTTAAATTTCGAATAAGCATCACTGGTGCCCCCACTTTTAAAGTTAATTCATGAGGAGGGATTCTTGAAGGGTTTAGAGAGTGTAGGAACTCGTCAGGATAATTAACCGCATTTTCTTGGTCTATAACTACATCTATTGACTACTATGTTAATTGTGGAGCAGTAATTTTTTCTAATAAAGCTAGATTTATTTAATATATTTTGACAATTTTCGAGTCCACTATAAATCTTTAAGGTGTAGTTTCACCCTCTTGGAAACTGAGTTTCGAAGAATATATTCTTTTCGAACCTCTGCACTCTAAAATCAAGCTGTTTGCACAAAGGTCAGCTTTGTACGGCAAACAGTTTGAGAAAGATTGCAAAAATTAATCAATGACACGATTTTTTCAAAAACCCTGTATGAGTTTATAAAAAATCTTCAAATATGTAATAAAATAAAATAAAAAGCACGTGTTAAAGTGTTTTTCCTAATAACTAATTGTTTTTTAAATAAAAAATATAATATTAATGATGTGGTTTCAGACTCTTGGACACGCTGTCTCGGTTTAAAACAGAAAATTAAAATATGTAAAATAATTAAATATAAAACCTATTATGTTCAAGCGTTTTTCGAATAATTAACGGTTTTATAAATAAAATATATTATAATATTTAAGAGATGTTTTTACCCCTTTGGACACGTTGTATGAAGTTTTTAATAAACCTAGAATATGTAAAAAAATAAATTAAAAAACACATGCTCAGGCGTTTTTTCGAAAATCTAACCGGTTTTTAAATAAAAAAAATATTGTATTATTTAAGTGGTGGTTTCATCTCTTTGAACATCCTATATGAATTTTTAAAAAATCTTAAATTATGTAAAAAAATAAATTAAAAACACGTCTTCAAGCGTTTTTCCGAAAAACTGACCGTAAAACTCCATAACATTGAACATTTTTTGACTTTTGTCGTTTGCATATTTTAAGTAACAGACAATAGACAAACACCAATGTGGGCATGTAGGGGGGACCAATAATACCTTTGAAAATATGTAATAACATTTCTACATTTAGGTAAGTAAGACCCTCTTTTTTAAAAAAAATAGGGTGTTCAAAGTTGTGTATCCATGGACACAACTATGAACGAGACATTAGAATTACCTTTATGTTCAACGTAATGCGTTGTATACAATACATTGAACGAAAAAAATCCTTTATAACATTGTTTTACGTGAAAAAAAGTTGACGCAAAATAAAAACCTGATAAAAACAATGATAATATTTATTAAAACTTATCTAAAATAAATATAAAATAAACGAAAATGTTCCTTTGGTCACAAACAGTGAAAAAGTGAGTAAATAGATAGGTTATTACCTAAAACACAAAAAAGTAGGTATTGATTTAAAATGAACACAACTTTATTGGACATTGCTTAAGTCTTCGTTGAATGTAAAACGGCCTCTAAGCTCTAGGGGATTTCTCAACGTGCTTTTTACTTGGCCCTTTTCAATATATGACTCGTCTTCTACTTGGGGGAAAATAAAGGTTGACGGCTTTTGCCCATATCGTCGAAGACAACTGACTTTGAAGCCATTTTTATCTTTGGCGATAATTTTTGAGACGAATATTTTTTTGGCTTCCTTTTTTGTTCCTTCGTTGTATATAAATTCGGCCAATACGAATTTATAAGCAGGAGAATCAGTTTCTGTGCGAAGAGAAGTACTGTGGGTTGAACTGTCGTCTTCTTCTGAGCTAAGGCACAGGGCTTCCCGTTCTTTCTCGACTATTGCAGTAAGGTCCTCATCTTCCGACGAATTCATATAAATTATATTGTCTGATTCACCGCTATCGCCATCACTATCTCCTGATGAGTAGTTTTCTTTTTTGCTTAATGCTGACTTCTTGCTCTTTAAAGTTTTTTCGGCAATCCCTTTGCTGGTTGATGGGCGACTCGATGGGTTGTCATTCCGTAGTTGGACAAGATCCTCAAAAGCAATACTTTTCCCGGGAGCTACATCTATTTTAGATCTTTTTTTGGCTGGGGCATTTTCTTTTTCTCCATATCTCATATTCATTAGCATATCTATGACGACCTCAGAAACCACCTGAGAATTGCTGTTATCTTCAGTAGGCTCCTTTGGAAATCGGCTTAATACTTTCTCAGGATTCCACGGAAAAATCCCACATTTTTTGAATCCTGATACTAAATTATCAGATTTATTATCAGGTGCAACAGCATCACATAATGTTTTTAATAATCGGGGAAATTTTTCTTTGGGCAACACTTGCGACTTTTTTTTTAAGGATTGCTTCCATGCATCTAATATAGACCTCCACTTTCGCTTCAATGGCCCATAAAAGGCAACATCAAGGGGCTGTGCAAGGTGGGTAGAATTTTTAGGAAGGCAGCAGAATGAAATATTGTTTTCTTGGGCTCCTCTTAAAACATCTTCAGAGAAATGGCTAGAGAGATTGTCCCCTATAAGCACGACTCGCCCTTCAATTCTTTTTCGAAAAGGTATAAACGAATTCAAAAACCAGTCGGCGAAAATTACTGCGTCAAACCAACCGCTCTTACTACGGTTATATCTGGTGCATCTCGGTCCGCCTTCAGTCCAGGTTTGCCACAGGTTCTCTGCTTTATATACCACGTATGGTGGAAGTACATGTCCATCCGCAGATCCACAAAACATTACTGAAACGCTACTCTTTGACGAATCCCTGATGCGCTCAGGGTATTTTATGCCTTTACGAAAAATACATTTTTTAGTCCCCGGGTCATCGGATAAATTGGTCTCATCGTAATTGAAGATTCTATTCGGAGGTAGAGGCTCGTTGTTGTCAAAAATTATCTCTTTTAAATTAGTAAAGTAGTCTGCCATATTTTCAGGTGTAACACTTGCCTTCGATTTTTTTAAATTTTGACAAATCCTTAAAGTCAGATCATTTTTGTGTCTCCGAGTAAATCTTTGACACCACTTTCTACTGGGTAACTTATTTTCCTGAAGTTGAGAAGCCTCTAAGCCGTGCCTAATAATTAATTGCTGTACTAAATGAGCCAAATCTGAATAATCGAAAGGAAACCCCCATTCGCTTACAACTAGGATATGTTGGACGATTGCATTTTCCACTTCGACAGGAAGAACAAACGGTTTCCCCACTTTCCTCCGTGACGATTGTTTAATTTATTTGATAACGTACCTTTTGGAAAACCGAATTGTCTGCAGGCTTTAGAAAGACTAATTCTATTTTGTCTCATCATAGCTAATGCCGCTTCAAGTCGTGGTTTATCTTCGGCATCATAACGCCGATATTTACGCTTTCCCGGCATTGATATTTTCTGAAATTAATAAAATAGTCGGTATAATTATTTTTTATCATGTTTAAAAAATGGATCAATAACTTTGAACGGTTGTTCAAAGTTAAGGGAAATATTTGAAATTTGGAGGTTAGATTATAAAATATACCATAACAATATTTTACGCCAAAATTCACTATTCTCCACATACTTACGGTTTAATGAGGTCTAAGGACACTGAAGCGAGGTGGCCAAATCATTCTTGCGACATCTTCTATCCTCCATGTAAACGAAATCATGTCCCCGTTGCCTTGCAAGTGGTCGAATAATGGGTCACATTAGCATTAAATGTCTCTTTTTCAAACACAACCAGTTCTGCTTTTCCTCCTCTATAAATTCTACCCCAAATAGTAACAGATCCTCCCCTATACGGCTTTTCCTCTACTATACAATGTTCTAAATAGGTTTCGCCTATTTCCTCCTAAACCCCTATTCGTCCATCAGGCTCTCGCAGCTGAAACCTAGATTCGTCGTTAAAATCAGATTTTCGCATTTCTCAATCCACCCCAAATGTTCATCAGTAAATTCCCGCCTTGCTTTTCTGTGTTCTTCCATACCTAAAGGCAGGTGTTTCTCCGGTCTCCTTGATTTTAGAAAACGTGCAATCTTCTCCTGATCGTCTTATCAGACACTGCAGTAATAGTTGCGAGCACCAAATTTCTGGAGTAGGTATGGTTCTGCGTCTTCTTCCTTCAAAATGTATTAAACGATGTGTTCTTATTATTGTGGCCCTTGCATCGTGTCTATAAGCTACACTATATGTGCCTTCACTCCAAGCTTGGCTAATTATAGCGTGGGAAACTTTTTTTTTTGCTTTTGACCCGCCTCTATCATATCAATTGCTTGATTTAAGTGATTAGCGTTTTGTCTAGGATTTTTACATTGATTTTTTTTTAAGACATTATACCTTTTGTCATTTTTGCCCTTCCTGAAGATTAACTGAATTAAATTTAAGAGGTATGTACCGTAAAATAAAATCTAACCTTAATGATATCTGCTGTGATTTTCAAACGGGTGGACATAGAGTAATCAACAAAAAAATGAAATTGAAGCTAAAGGACGAGGCTATAACACATTGATCTTAATATATTCCTAAATTGAGAGCGACGGTCCAAAACTAACCTCAAAATTTCTAAAAAAAAAACATTACGTTATATTTTCTCCTGCGTCTCAGTACAAAAAAAAGCTATAGGTTTTAACGCATAAGCATAGTGTAGCCAAGCTAGAAGTATTCTTTCAAAACTTATTAACTTATTAACCTCTAAATTTCACCAACATTTTCTTTGGATCGCTTCGATTGTCCGTCAGTGTAGTTTAAAATTTAAATTCCAATTACCATCATTCTGAAAAATATAGTACAATTACCAATTGTTTTCGACATTAATTCAACGATTAAATTAGCGTGATTGAATTATTGTGAAGTAATCGAACTATTTAAAAGTAATTGAATTACTTGTCTATCCAACGTATGTACGTAGGAGTTGGATAGACAAACAGACTACTGCCATCGGCTTTAAATTAAAGCCAATGCTACTGCCCAGTAAGTAAAAGTTTAATGAAGATATATATTTTTTATGTGACAACTACCGATGCATAAAATGGTTTCGAAATATTTTTTAGCATATATAGACATAATAGTATACTAAAATAATAGTTTCATTCGGTTTTGATGCAAGCGTTATTTTATTTTAAAAATTACTTCTAGCTTGACACGTCACAAGCAGTATTATAAACAAGCTTGCACAGATAGAGAAAAAAATGCGTTTCTTAATTCCATTTGACGTTAAAAAAAGGAATGCAGCCTCAACTGGATTTATAAAACCAGTACTGTGTTATAAAACCACTAAGTACTGTTACTTACTGAGTTATTGGCTAGAAAATATTTTTAAGTTTTCCTTCCCCTAATCTTTCAGTGGCGGTAGAACTTGGGGTAATTAAAACTGCAAGTTATAAATTTTTAGCCAACATTTAGAAATTCAAAATGGTGTCTCCAACAATGAGGACGAGTTTTGTCATTTATTCAGATTTTACTAAAAAAGTGTTTAAGAGTGGAAATCATGGTCACATCAGCATAAGGGACGCATTTTTGTCACTTGTGACTGCATCCACTAAACATTGGTATCTGGGGGTTTTTAAAAGTGCAATTTAAGAATTTTTAGTTAAAAGTATAAAATAATTAATATATTAAAAAACAAAACGCACACTTTAATGAAACGAAATAAAAAATAATAAATCACAACCACATATATAAATTAATTACAATACATTTTGGGCCACAGATATAAAAATGTATTTCTGATATATTTTAAGATATTATTTATTATGTTGTGTTGTATTATATTAAGTGTTGCCATTTTTCTTTTAAATTCAAGAAAACATATTTTTAAATGAAAACAATAACCCTGGGAGCTACTCAAAATGTTTAGAGTTAGACCAGGATCTAATAATTGCCATGGCAATTAATATTGTTAGTTCACCAGTTATGTTTTGGTTATGGACCTCATGTTCAATTATGTGATTCATTTCACAAACCCCTTTCAAGTAAATTTTTCATGTTATAAAAAAAACGAAGCTTTACCCATATTTCAAGAATTTTATCCAAGAAAAAAAACGAGATTTTTCCAAATCATGTATTCTTGACCTGACAACGCACTGCGGAACTTTCTAATTACTCTTTTGATCTATTGTGAGGCTTTTATTAATTTTAGGTTTCAGGAAAATAGTTCAACTACTTGACCAAGTAACTGAATTAGTCGAAAGTAATTGAACTACTTAACTGTTTAAAAATCAATTATCAATATACAAATACAATTACTTTATTTTAAAAAGTAATTCAAACACTGTAATTCAATTACTAAAGAACAATTTAGAGAGAAAATTTTCAAGTACTGTAATTTGACTACCGACAGCTCTGATATATGCCTTGCAAGCAATGGAACAGTCGGGGCTCGTTTAAGTTTCAAGGTCACTAGATGCAGAAAAACGTCGTTTCCTCGATTCCGTTAAAGTAAAGAAATTGTCTCTCTGTCTGTCTGTCTGTTCGCAGTATAGCTAAAAAACTACTTACCCAATTGACTTCAAATTTTGGTTTTAGAATGGCTTGTATGGTCCGGTAGAGTATTACACATGACAGGTTATCTCATAGTATATTAAGAGTAGATAATTAATAACTTTAACATAGATATTAGAGAAATAAAATATGCTACTGTTATAGCAAGATAACAATATATTTGGTCTTAATGCTAATTAAAATATCAAACTTTTTAACGATCTTTAAAAGTGATAGTTAAATACCGACATTTTGTAACTTCTCCAGGTCTTTTAAAGGAAAACACCATATAATCCAAGAAAAACAAGTGGTGATCAAATGTTATATATTAAATTTGGCGTTAAATACTCATCTTGGGGCTATAACTTGAAAGTATTATTTTTAGTACGACTCGCAGTATTGCTAACAAGGACAGTGACATATTGAAAGAAAAATCTTCCAGCTATAAAAAGTTCTATATCGACATTGTACGAAAAAATAGAAAATCCTCTGCTTTATAAAAGAATCCAGGGATTTTGCCATATGACCCCCGACTATGGCTTACAATATATATTCAAACCAGTTTATTAAAAAACATGTTTCACGTCCAAAGTAAATACACAGGTTAAGGGATGATGTGACCCTTGCCGCGTATCGTCTTTTTCTGTTTTGAGATAATGATATCGCGAATTTTGTTTGTTTCTACCCTGTTTGTCCTATCGTTTATCCTTGAATTTCATAAATGATACGTCAAATTTCTTATTAAATATATATATATATATATATATATATATATATATATATATATATATATATATATATATATATATATATATATATATATATATATATATATATATATATATATATATATATATATATATATATATATTTATATAGATATACAGGGTGTTTCTTAATTGAATGCCGATAATTCAGGACATGATTATTTGGGAGGCAATTTATCTTCTACGTTTTTAAAGATAACTAAATGCAAATTGGAACATATATTACGTTTTGTAATACATATAAGACAGCATCATTGGCATTTTTTAGTACAATCTATGGGGTGATATTTTTTTAGGGCCACGATTCCACCCCTTCAAACGACAATGACTTTATTATAATAAAATCCAATGCTTAATATTTTCAATTCTTTAATTTTACTCATTTTGTGTGTTCAAATAATAAAATTATTTAATTTAGAAAACATTGTTTATTATATGAAAAGTTTTTTTAAATTTATAAAAAAAATTAAATTCATAGAAAAAAATTAAAAATATGTTTAAAAAAATCTTTACACTAAATCTTATGCGTAGTTAACTAATTTACAAGAAATGCTGGAAGTGGCCCCTCCTGCCGCAATGCATGCATTAACCCTTCTTCTAATTGGTCCACGTGCACTATGAAATATTCCTTATAGTTTTGTATGCTGCTACTATGCGATTTCTCAAATCGAAACCACATCTAGTGTCTTAGCATTCCGGTCCACACATTAATTGTTCTTGAAAATTAGAGTGGGTTATGGCATAAGAATTCTCTTCTGTTCACAAATGATTATTGTGAAATTATATATTGGCATTCTTTAAAAGTATATAGAGACCCTCAGGCAGACTAAGGTGGAATAAGGGTTATGCTCCTTCAATCCCGGAAAGAGGATTGGGAGAGAAACAGGGTCAAATTTTCGAGGAATGCACTTGTTTGTTAAATCGATAAAACGTATGGCATCGTTGCAATCTTCGGGCCGTTCCTCGGGAGTAGGTATATATATATATATATATATATATATATATATATATATATATATATATATATATATATATATATATATATATATATAAAGGTCGGACAAAGCAGGTCCTGCTTCCCTTTGGGAAATTTTTCCACGGTGTTTTAGGCTGAGGTGTACGCCATTTTAATAGCAACAACGATGAGGGAGGGAATAAAGGAGGACATTGTCATTTGCTTAGATAGTCAAACCTCGCTTAAGGCGCTGGACTCACCCATGATGCGATCAGCATTGGTTCAAGAATATTGTGAGAGGCTGGAGCAGTTGGCACGGAGTAAGAGTGTAAGGTTGGTTTGGGTACCGGGACATTGTGGTATTATGGCTAACGAGAAGGTAGATGAGCTTGCTAGACTTGAAGCCGCCAGCACATAATTATATGGGACGATGTAAGTTAAGGTGGTAGGCAAGCTAAAGACTTCATTGTGAAGCCCGATTAAGGAGGCACCTCTCTATTTTAGGTATTGAGGAGGACTCTACCTGGTCGGAGTGTCAGGAGGAGGAGGAAACTCCACCCCACTTCCTGTGCAAGTGTGAAGCACGAGCAATACTACGCCAGGATATTTTTGGCACTACGGTCTTCTATAGGGATGCAGTCAAGGAACTATCCTGGAAAGATATCCAGACCTATATAGGAAGGACAGGTAGATTTAAGGATGGAAACCAGATGGCGGGTGGTGGTTGAGGGAGGGTCTGAGGTAGACTGAAAGGGTCTTATAGGCCTGCCAGTCAGGTCTTTATACCTCCCCCAACTACAACTACTATCAAAATAAGGATTTTCTATATAATAACTACAACTACTATTGTGAAAATAAGGATTTTCTGCTACTCTGTGAAGAGTAGTTGATACGGAATGGAATTCATTAAATTCATAACACATACGAATTCATAACAGAATTCGTATGTGCCATGAATTTAATGGACAACGTTTTGAAGACCTTGTCTATGGATGACCTTTTTCCTGGTTTTCTATTATTCATGTAGATACTAAAAATCGATAAAAATGCGCTCTCACACATCTTTATCAAAAGTTCTTGGCCGGAAAAGATATATGAATAATAGCAGAAATATATAATTTCTGCAGGTGCAAAACGGCCTACAAGAAGAATTGCTTTCGATTATGTCACAGTTGTATTGCATGTACCATTTAGATGTGATAAGGTTGTAGAGCATGTACCATTTAGATGTGATAAGGGTAAAATAAATTATCATTTAAAATTTTCCAGACGAGCAAATAATTAATATTTAGAGTTAGTTTAGTTTCGTTCCAAAAGTTCAATATTTAAATCAATCACATAGTTTTAAATATAGAACTAATATTACATTAGGAAAGACATTTTCAAAACATTGACTGCGCCGCAGAATTGGTTTTGGGAAGTCAAAGACATCTAAAATAATAAATAAAAGTCTAGGACCATATTTAAAATAATTATTGATGATATATGAGGAAGATTTTGGCTGTAGAAACAATCAACTGCCGTTTCCGGTTTAACCGGAAATGCTATCAACTTTAATATTTTAAATGGAACATCCTGCATATTGATTTATTTTTGAACTCTACACTAAATTCTTAACATAAAACATGTCTCATACCCTATGTCAATTCCTGATAGTTTTCGAGAAAATAGCGAATGAAACTTTAAAAAGTTCAATGAATAATTCCGTTTTTTGGAAAAACAAATGAAGATAGTTCCAATTTAATACTGTAAATAGTGTTTGTTATGCAACTCATCGCATCTAATGTGACATTTAGGATACTTTCCGTTTACCCGGAAACGTAGTGAAAATCACTTTCCAACGATATTTTCTCGTTTTATTTTAATGGGACGACCTATAAATCTACTCAATATCTAGATCTTCAAACAATTTTAAATACTTTTATGTATAATACCTTATACCTATATCAAGTACTTTTCGAGATCTTTCCAATTGAACTGTGTAATTACCTTTTTAACGAGGCTGATAAACGAATATTAAATTTCTGATCTAAGGCGGCTTTAAAACAATATATAAGTATATGGCCATCGTTCTAATAATATATAGATGGTTCGCTTTGAGAGTTAAACGGTAATTATAAGTATTACGTTTTCATTATACGTGCAGTGATTTCCGAATCGCCGATATCCATCAGAGTCATACGTTCCTTGGTTGGAAAAGTATTTAAAATCGGAAGGGAATCCGCTAGGCATGAATTTCATAGTTAGTGAAGAGGCTAAAATTAATACACTGGCTTGTATAGTAATCGATCCTATTATATCGATATGACAAATAAGCAGTAAAATTGGAAATGGCCGCGAAAGTGCACGAAAAATTTTACGTAAGCATGTCTTTAAATCATTCAAATACCAAATCTATCATCACTTATATGAAGCGGATTATCAGAGAAGACTGGAATTTTGCAACTGATATTTTGATATGCAACAAAGACAGCCCAATTTCCGGACAGTACCTCTTTTTTCAGATAAATCTACCAATATGGAAATGTTTAACCGCAATAACATTACGTACTGGGCTACCGAAAATCTGCATTTGGTAAAGGTAGGAATGGTGTTAACGTCTGATTTGGAGTATTAGAAACTCGAAAAATAGGTAGGTTATGAGTCCCTGGATGCAGAACATTATTGGCAATTCCTCCAATATACAATAGAGGATTTTATGGACAATTTACCCATTTTTTATTACAATCAAGTATATTTTCAGCAAGTTGGGGCACCTATACACAATTCAAGAGTAGTGACTAATTACCTGAGAGAAAAATGCGGCGACAATTGGATAGGTCCATATGGGCCAGTCAGATGGCCGGCGAGATCGCCTGACCTCACTCCGTTAGATTTTTTATATTAGGGCTACATTAAACAAAAGATCTACAAAACACCATTAGAAAATCGTGCGGACCTTATTAATCGAATTACAAGGGCGATAGAAGAAATAACTCCAAGGCAGATGGAAAATATTTTACAAGAGTTTCATAACAGAATTCGTATGTGCCATGAATTTAATGGACAACGTTTTGAAGACCTTGTCTATGGATGACCTTTTTCCTGGTTTTCTATTATTCATGTAGATACTAAAAATCGATAAAAATGCGCTCTCACACATCTTTATCAAAAGTTCTTGGCCGGAAAAGATATATGAATAATAGGAGAAATATATAATTTCTGCAGGTGCAAAACGGCCTACAAGAAGAATTGCTTTCGATTATGTCACAGGGTACCCTCCTGTGATCATGATTTCTGGGCCTCTACCCTCATCAGGCAGGCTTGCACATCTTGTATATCTACTCTCCGAATGATGGTGCTAGTTTATACTTTTTAAATTACGTATGGGTTTGCAACCGGAAATCACCGGAGCCCCAATAGGTGGTGCTAAATGTTACATTTAACTTGTAGTACTGTTTCAGTATGATAGACGTTTCGTTTTCGATTTTGTCATGTCGAGCAATCTGTTATTTCAGATCTCCCTAGGTACAAGCCTGTCTGATGAGGGTAGACGCCCAGAAATCATCATCGCAGGAGGGTACCCTGTGACATAATCGAAAGCAATTCTTCTTGTAGGCCGTTTTGCACCTGCAGAAATTATATATTTCTGCTATTATTCATGTAATTTTAGTTGTATTTGTGTTCTTACTTGAGTTAACAGGATTTTTTATGATTGAATATTATTTAAATTAATGTTTGGTGGCGTAATGATAGTTGAAGCTACTCAGTAGTGTCCTTAATAAATATCTATTTAAGTAGACTGGGAATATTTCTTATAGTAAATAATAAACAATGATTAGTTATACAGCCTGTGAAAACAATAAAAAACATTTTGAAATAACTTTTTGTAGGTAAGTTTGTTTATATTTATAAGGCTCACTAATTTTTCGTTTTTACTCCATTTACATTGCTGTCAAGTACAAAATATGCTCAGCTTTACAGATATAATGTTAAGAACTCAATTTAGTTCCATGTGAAATTCAAAACCCCAGACCTTCCTTCGTATCTGTATTTGATGGCCGCAAAACGTTAAATACATCATTTGCAAAAACAGTGTTGAGCAGTATGTTTGCAAATTTTAATAGCTTGTTTTTTAATTCGTACGTTGAACAAAACAATAATTCTGAACTAAAGTACCTACTATAAAAATTTGAAGGTGAATAAAAAAATGGCAGCTGTGGTGTTAAAAAGTACGCAGTGTAATTGGAAATGTCTGGAAAGGTACTTGATATACGTATAGGGTATGATACACAAAAGTATTTAAAATTGTTTGAAGATTTAGATGTTGAGTAGGTTTATAGGTCGTCCCATTAAAATAAAGCGAGAAAATAACGTTTGAAAGTGATTTTTCACTTCGTTTCCAGCTAATCCAAAAGTGTCCTAATTGTCACATTAGATGCAATGAGTTGCAACACTATTTACAGTAGTAAATTGGAACTATCTTCATTTGTTTTTCCAAAAAAACAGAATTAATCATCGAAATTTTTAAAGTTTCATTCGCCATTTTCTCGAAAACTATCAGGAATTGACATAGGGTATGATAAATGTTTTATGTTTAGAATTTAGTGTAGAATTCAAAAATAAATCAATATACAGGATGTTCCAATTAAAATAATAAAACTTAATAGCATTTCCGGTTAAGCCGGACAGTCGATACAACAAACATCTTCCTCATAAGTAACCATACATCACTGTAAAATTTTATGTTAATAGTACTATTTATATATATATATATATATATATATATATATATATATATATATATATGTGTGTGTTTTCATTCCGGGTGTACATCCGTTCACTAATGTCGTTCTGAAAAGAATAGTTTTTCTGACGTTTCGCCAAAATCACATTTGGCATTTTCGAAGCTTTCTTTCTCGCGTCTGAATAGAGACTGGAGAACGGATGTACACCCGGAATGAAAACACATTGTATTTTTACATCCGTGAAGGAGTACACACACACACACATATATATATATATATATATATATATATATATATATATATATTTTTTTTTTTTTGGTTTTTTATTTTCTTGGGATTTTTTTAGGTCTATTTTGACCTTCTTCAGAAAACATTGAAGTTAGAAACTAAAAAAATTTTTCAATCCAGGAAATATATATATATATATATATATATATATATATATATATATATATATATATATATATATATATATATATATATATATATATATATATATATATATATATATATATATATATATATATATATATATATATATATATATATATATATATATATATATATATATATATATATATATATATATATATATATATATATATATATATATATATATATATATATATATATATATATATATATATATATATATATATATATATATATATATATATATATATATATATATATATATATATATATATATATATATATATATATATATATATATATATATATATATATATATATATATATATATATATATAAGCATAAGCCAGAACATAATATAGAATTTAGTCATTTAGTGGGTATTTAAAAACATCAATTCATATTTTACTTTTTTATTAGGCAAATATTAAAATATTTCATTGTTTAAAGCTGATTTCAATATTTATTCATTATATAATTTCAATAAATTCAAGCACTTCAAAGCATACGTATATATTTCAATTAAAATCTTGAAAACGTTCCAATACCAAGCAACAAAATCGATATGGCGGCAAAGTTTTAACACAAAAAAAAACTTTTCAAGTTATTTTTTGGAGTCATCTAATTGTAATACATATTTCATAAGACACCACTTAAAAAAAAAGTTACAACATTTTAACATACCTTAATACTGTAAGAGCAGGTCGCTGGGGCCAGATGATCTCGATTTAACTTCACACATTTTGGCTACAATTTTTTGATTTTTGTGTTCTTTACAAAACTGTATTTATTTCTTAATAGTTTTTTTTTTCTGGCAGCAAGCAAATATGCGGAGAAAGCTCATACGATTGCAAAGTTTATTAAGTCGACACTTATGAACCCCTGTCAAACGTTGCTAATAAGACACCAATTATATATAAGATTCTTCTGTAGCTCCATACAATCATCAATCCCACTACCTTTATTATAAATTTTTATATCATCAGCATATTTTTAGAATTTTTACATTCAGGTCACAGGCAATATCATTGATATGAAGCATAAAAAATAACGGTCCCAATACAGATCCTTGAGGTCCACCAGAAATTGCAACATATTTGTTAAAAATATGTCCATTGAGTGCGACATACTGTTGATGTGTGATCAATTCGGTTACATGCTTTAAAAAAATCTAAGTATATTACTTCAGTTTGAACTCCCGCATCAATTGATTTCGCTATATCCTGTGAAATACAAAGCAAATTTGTAGAAAAAAAATAAAATTGCGGCCTCAACCGTGTTACATCGAAGTTGACTTTTTTGGTCAACTTTGCGGTACCATATCTACGGTATCAAAGGAGGTACAGAAAAATCTTTTAAACAAATCTCGAGATCCATGTCTCCTCTAAAAATACATATTAAATTTAATGTCCTATCTCTAATAGTTTCCGAGATATGCCCACCGAAAGGTCGAACAAAACGATTTTCTCAGATGACACGCCCCACACTAGGTTTTCGTCCCTGACTGTGAGAGTAATAGTAACAAACGGCCGCAACGCCGACCTTTGTTAAGTGCCAAAAGAACTGCAGTTCTGCACTAGTGCATCTATTGCAAAAAGTGCCCTTTACGCACGAATGAATATTTTTTTATACTAACTTATAAAATTGCGTAAAAATATTTTACGCACCATTCTCGTAAAGTTCCATTTCTATATGGAAATTTAATAAAAAAATTAAATTTAACTGAATTTCAACCTCATGTTATTGCGGAACGGCGCACTGCCTATTGGAGAGCTTTATCCTGAAATTTTGAAGTGCCTTTCAAACAGAGCAGCATGGTGCTTAGGAGAAAAGCAAATAAATTAAAATTGTTAATTACAGCTCAACTGAATTCTGTAATCCAAAGCAATTTATTTTATCGTAGATTAAATGATCGAATTTTGATTTTCTTGAGCGTTTCGGATATTCAAATACAGTAAGGATTTTCTAGTTACTGTTTAAGTAATAATTTATTTTCTGTTGTGTTGTGTGAGTTCTGTCACTTTCGACTTTGTCATGTTCTCTTTAATTATCTTTTTGAATCTAACAAGAATCCTAATGAAGAAGAGTTTTTATATAAAAGATCGGTAACATTTGGCGCCATTTTGTTTCATCAAATTGGATTCCTGCAAATGTTTTACGATTTTCTACTTATGCCACACTTGATTTTTGAGCATAATTTAAAATAAATTCAATACGTAGTTTTTAATTAACACACACCGCTATTTTATCTCTATATGACACTTAAAATTATTAAACAAAATTTAAAATTAATCTAATAATTTTAAGATTTGTGATAATTTGGATAATCAGTTTTTGAAATTTTTTAACGATTCACCAGGCCGCCACCTTGTTCCGGAAATATTATCAGGTCATCCCCATATGACCTTTACTTTTTCCCTAAAATTTGAAGTCAAATGAGGCCTGTTACTGATATGACCAGATGAACAATGATGACTCTTTCCTTTTTCCACAGCCTTTTCATTTCCATTGCCAAGTCGGTGTATTTGAATTGGATGTTCTCGTCGTTGGGGACAGTCATGTCAATTAGATAAGTGATCTTTTTTTTTTTGGTTTGCAATGGGATGTTGCAGTAGAGCTTGTAGTTTTCGTTTTAAAGTATTGATGTTGCTGTATAATGGTAGTAAGGGTCTGTGTTCTCCGTTAGTTTGTATGTTGTGGTTAATGCTTGATGAACGACTTTCGCTGCTGAGTTATGTCTCGCGGTGTATTCATTTCCGGCCATTAATCTACATTCACTCGTTATGTGATCGATCGTTTCTCTTTGCTGGTGATATCTCCTGCACCTGTCGTCTTCAATGGTTGTGGTCTTGATAATTCTTAAATTCCGTCTTGAGCTCTGATTTGATATGAGTGTGGTTAACTTTGGTGCTTTGATGGAAGCTTAGGTATCTGTATGTTTTTTTTTCGAGCATGTTATCTATGGTTTTATTCTTGATTGTTTCTGTCGTAGGGTGGTCTTTCCACTGTCTTCCTTGTTGATATGAAATAGTTTGCATTTATTTATACCAAATTCCATGTTGATGACCAGGGTAAATGTGATCTGTGATTTTAAGGAGTTTCTTTAGCTGTGCCTTTGTGCTTGCATATAATTTTATGTCATCCATGTAGAAGAGATGATTTATTTTGTGTAGGTTATTTTTTTGGTGTTTAATGTGGAATCCGAAGTTTGTGTTATTTAGTGTGTTTGACAGTGATTGAGAGGCAGAACCACAACGCGCTGAGTGAATCTCCCTGGAATATACCTCGTCTGATGTAGATCTCTTCTGTTTCGATGTGTTCTTTTTGTGTTCTCAGGTTGATTTTAGTTTTCCACGTACTCGTAATTTGCGTAAGAAATTGCCTGAGGTTTTGATTGACTTTGTATAATTCTAGCACTCTGTGGGGTATCGAATCAAAGCTTTTTTATAATCTATGTAACCAGTGTGAAGGTTTCTATGATTTTTCCTGGTCTATTCCATGATGAAGCTGTCTATAATTAGCTGCTCCTTGCATCCTCGGCTGTTTTTCCTATACACTTTTTGCTCTTCCGTTAGAATGTTTTTGTGTGCTAGATGCTTATCTATTCTCCTGGTAATTGTAGCTGTGATGATCTCATATAAAGTTGGAAGGCACTTCCAACTTTATATAAGTCTCCATCGTGTGCTAGGTTTTAAAATAATTTCATTAATTTGGCAAGTGAGAGCTTCTTTTGTGGTGTTTGTACCAGAAATTATGAATGTTATCTATTCCAGAACATGTCCACTTATGCGTGTATTTGATTGTTTCTGCAACCTTTTGTGTTGCCATTGCAGTACTCTGCTACTGCTTCCGCTTTAGTTCATGAAGCTTTATTATTGTGTAGTTTTGGTTCTGACCAAATACTTTTTTCCAGTATTCTGTGATTTCTTGTTTGGTCGGTGGTTCTATTAATCGTGCCTCCTCATTGCTCATGTTTTTTTATTAGAACTGTTTTCCGCTTCTTTGAAACAAGTTGTTAGCGTCCTTTCTTTCATTTGACTCTGTGTATCTTCGGAGTCTTGCGGCATACACGGATAATTTTTGCTTCAAAGTGTCAAGGATTTCTGTAAGGGTGTGATCAAGAGATGTAGATTTGATTTTGTCTACACTTTGTGTAATACGTTTTGATTTGTTGCCGTTCATGAATTGGGTAAGATGTCCCAGTTCTTTTTTAATTTTGTTAATTTTTCTTCTCGATCCTTATCTGCCATTTGAGTTTTGGTGTTATGCTGTTGGTGTTTCTATGTCGTGGCGGGAGTTTCTGATTGTTCTGGGTTATCGTGGTTATATCTGCTGTGTAGATTACTGTACGAATTTCCTCAATTGTGCTTGCATTTGTTATGTACTCGGGTATTATGTTTTCGTTGATGGTCTTTAGGATTTTGTGTGTGTCCCGTTTGAAGATTACACGAAGAATAGGATCTTTTGTTGTAGGATCGATGCCTGACCATTTGTTTAGATGTGACTCCATTTCTACTTTGATTGTTTGTGTGTTCTAGGTGTAGCTGTGTGTATGGTGCTTTGGGTGAATAATTCACTTGTCTTATGCGCTGTGTGGTGCTTGTCATCAGTTGTCGGTTGTTGCTGGGTGCTTCGGTCCTATTGAACATTGAGTGAGGTTGCAAATCCTCTTGCACAAAGTTGAGCTGGTTTGTATGTGAGATCGGTTCGGCATCTACCCCACTGTGCTCAATGTTTGGTTGATGAATGTTTAATTCAGCAGCTACAATAGCTTTGATGTTTTGCAATGATAGTGGTGTGAGCCCACTGGTCTTAGTGATGACTCATTTTTGATCTATTACTCTCTGTTCTGTGACAAGTGATTTGTATTCTGGTTATTGTGCTATGAAAAGTGTATGCAGTTTATGTCCGTATCCTGATGAAATTGTTTCAAGTTTGGTAGCGGTATAGTAGTAATGCATCGCCGTTCGATTCATTTCGTCTTCTCTTGCTTGTTTTAACTACCTTGGTAGTTGCAGGTAGTCGTTGCGATATATCCGTTGTTGTAATGGGCTATAAGTTGTTATATTTGGCTAGTATCTGTCTTGGATAGATGTATTTATGTATCCATTTTGGAAGCGCATGATCGGTTCGCTCGATTCTGTAATGCAGCTCATGCATGGCCCTGTCTTTCCCGCCTTGGTGGATGCCAGCTTAGCCAGTAGAACACTTTTAGTTGGTCTATTTTCCTTTGCTTGGTCGTGATTGTTTCGGTCGAGCTGTCCTTTCCCGCGACGTCCTTACGCTGCTCGCCCGATGCTTCTTTAATGATGTTCTGTTGTTTGTGTTGATTTGGGTGATAGAAGCTCAAAGTGTCCCGACATTGGGCTGCCTGTTGGCTAGTAAAGTATACCTACCTTACTAAAAGTATTTTATATGACATTTTTATCACCCCCTAAAAGATCTATATCGACGATCAAATACCCTTTCAAAGTAGTTATATACGGAAATGACTTTCACAAACTTAAAATATTTACCCAACTATTCCTGTTGTAAATGTCACTAATATGAGCTTACGCATTCTCAAAATATGATTTTTTTTTTATGTTTTCGTACTCCTTAAACATATCAAAGGTCTACTCTCACAACACACAACATCTAATACCCGCGAGATATTAACCTATATTATTTTTGATGCGAATTAATTTAACCATTTTAAGTTATATAGTGCGCAAATGTTGTTTACACACACACACAATGGCGTAGCCAGACGAAAGTTTTGGAGGTGGGGGACAAGTCTTGAAAATAGAAATATGAGAATCTGAAATGTTACCTTCGAACTTTATCAGTAGTATATTACGTCAAATTTTATGATTTAAAACTTTGTCATTCTTTCACACTGCTCGCACACATCTGTATATATATTTTTTTCATGTTCTATGAACTAGACATAAAAAACTCCAACATATATTTTTCAAACTGTATATTTATATCAATGGTGGCTATTTTAAGTGTGCATAGCGAACAACAAGAGCCCCATGCCGCCCGTGGGCGATTGTTGAATATAATTTAAAGCGTAAATATAGAAGGTATTAAACATCTTCTTACTTATCACTTACTTAACACTTCTTAATTATAAAAGTTTAACGCTTTTAGAACTTATATTCACTGATAGAATGGAGTTCTCACTTATGTTGTGTACTCAACTATTCCCGACGCCTGCACTAATAGAGCTTTTTTTCGAGAAAATTTGGCGTTTGAGATACAAAGACTACCCTACGAGGGAAACAATCAACAATGAAACCATCGATAACATGCTCAGAGAAGAAACATACAGATACCTAGACCTCCATCAAAGCACCAAAATTAACCACACTCATTTCAAATCAGAGCTCAAGACGGAATTTAAAACCAGACTCACAAAGCTACTAAAAACAAAACTGAATTCCAGAAATCTAACGAAAGCTATTAACACCTTCACCATACCTATTCTTACGCATTCGTTTGGTATCATTAAATGGTCACACATAGACATAGAAAACATTGACATTCTCATACGCTCTGAATTCACTAAACACAGGAAGATACATCCCAACGCATGCAAGGAAAGACTCACCATCGACAGAAAAGAAGGAGGGAGGGGAATTTTAGATATACAATCGCTAAATAAAAACAAATTTACGAACTCAGAAAATTCTTCCACAACAAATAAACTAACCTCCACAAGGCAGTAGTGAAGGCAGACAAGAATTATACACCGCTCGACCTATCTCAAATGAGCCACGCAGCAGACGCACACAGTCACATCCAATCACGACTAGAAAAGATAAACACCTGGTCTTAAAAAACACTTCACTTCAGACACAGATACCACATAAAGCAAGACCATATACATAAAAAGCTTTCATATACGTTGTTACAAGAAGGGCAGCTGTTCCCCGAAACAGAAGGCTTTCTGCTTGCCATCCAGGACAAAGTCATAGCAACCAGAAACTACCGAAAGCACATCATCAAGGACACAACCATTGAAGACGAGAGGTGTAGGAGATGTCACCAGCAGAGAGAAACGAGATATAACGAGTGGATGTAGAATAATGGCAGGGACTGAATACACCGCGAGACACAACTCAGCAGCGAAGGAGAACGGAGAACACAGATCCTTACTACCATTATACATCAACATCCATACTTGAAAACGAAGACTACAAGCTCTACTGGGACATTGGCATCCACACAGATAAAACAATCCCCGCAAACAGACCCGATATCACCTTTCAATCTAAAAAAGAGAAATTCACTTATTTCATTAACATGGCTGTCCCCAACGACGAGAACATCCAAGCGAAATACAGTGAAAAGATCGCCAAATACACCGACTTGGTAATGGAAGTAAAAAGGCTGTGGAAACAGGAAAGAGTCATCATTGTTCCTCTCGTCATATCAGTAACAGGTCTCACCCCAACAACGTTTACACCGCATTTGGCTCAATTAGGACTTAATACAGACATTCACAGGAACATCCAAAAATCGGTCATTTTGAAAACATGTAGCATCGTTAGATCATTTCTTAATACACTATAGTTGTTTTTTTTCCATTTCCTTTTTTTTTATTTATTTTTATTCTTTGTACTGACTTTGTATACTCCCGTTAGTACAAAATACAACCACAGGAATACTGTGACACAAAGTCATAAAAATAATAATAATAATAATAATAAATCTCATTACAGCAATTAACAACTATGCTGTGCCTACGGTTTCAAAATCTTGAAATGGACTAACACGGTTCTAGAGGGACTACAACGAACTACTCGCCTAATGATGACCAAGTACAAGTCACACCACCTAAGGTCCTCAACTCTCCGAATGACCTTACCACGAAGAGAGGGTGGAAGATCCCTTGTTGATGACCAATTCGTACTCCCGACAGCTGCAAAAATTAAGAAATTTCTTCACCAACAAGGCACAAACATCAAGCCTCCACCGCATAGTGACCCTAAGTGACAACTCTCCACTTAATCTCGCAAGTGACAACATCATCTTAAAGTCACTTTCAGACCCAGACAGACAAGAACAGTGGGCTCGAATGGCACTGTACGGCCGACATCATAATTACTTGAATCAGCCGCACATAGATATGGAAGCATCCTACAGGTGGCTGAAGAATGGACAACTATTCCCAGAGACAAAAGGATTTGTGATGGCAATACAGGACCAAGTTATTAACACATGGAATTACATGAATTTCATAATCAAAGACCAGTATGTTGAATCCGATAAGTGTTGAAAATGTAGCGAGAGATCAGAGACTATATCTCATATAAAATCTGGCTGCACTTACCTAGGAAATACGGACTACCTCCAGCGATATAACCAGGTGTGTAACATCATACACTAGAAGCTTGCCAATAAATACGGGCTCCTGAACACCTTTGTGCCCTATTATAAATATCAACCAAGTTCTGTGCTTGAAAATAATTCCGTCAAACTGTACTACCACCGGTCAATTATCACCGACGGACGGGTGACTAATAATCGGCCTGATGTAATACTGTTAAATAAGGAAACAAAGACAGCTTATTTGGTAGATGTCGCAATACCCAATAATAACAACGGGTTGGATAAATATCAAGAGAAAAAGACCAAATATGCGGAGCTGTCCATTGAACTACAGCAGATGTGGCGACTGAATAAGGTTCATGTGAGACCGATCATCGTATCATCAACTAGACTAGTTCCAAAACGCTAGAAGAGAACCTGAAAACTATAGGACTGCATACTAATACCTTCATCGACATCTGGAAGGCAATCCTGCTCAGTACTTGCCACATAGTGAAAAAATGCTTAGAGGACAACACAGAACTAATAGAAATAGCCTATTCCTATTGATGTATGCATTCGGGATGGGCTTGGAACCTAACATTTGTTGAGAAACTGATTGTCAATTTCAATTTGTCAAGAAAAAATCGAAAAGTATCTCCCATTAGCATCAGAAATAAAAAGGATATGCAAACTTGATAAGATATATCATCCTTTCAGGGAAATCCCAAAAACCCTTACTCAAAACATACAAACATTCAACGTACCCGAATATGTACTACACCACATCCAAAAAGCCTCTCATTCTCAAGACATGCAACATAGTACGAAGCTCCCTAAACATGGAATAACAGCAATAACCTGTCCAACTTGGCTTAGTCCGTCGAAGAGGAAACAATACAAGTAAACCTGAGTGAAACTGAATAATAATAATAATAAAAGTAATAACATATTAAACTTCTTATTTTTCTTTGCCTAAAGCCTAAAAGGGCTTGGTAAAATGTCCTGAGATTAAGAAAATAATATTTAATTTATCAGAGTGAATCCGAATAACAATAAGTTCGTTATTAATAGGCTCGAAAGCTTTGGAGAAGTCCAAGAGTACTAAACAAACTACTAAGTATCAACTGCCTTAATTAACGGCAGTCCAGTGCTATTTTCTTCTAAATCCTCATTGGAACAACTCCAGAATTATTCTCTTTTCGATACAAAGTTCCCACATTTTGTTAGGTAAAATTTTGAGGCTAAGCATTTTTAAGTATTAGCAAGGATTTATGCCCATATCTAGGGCATTGTTTAAAATGAATATAATAAATTACCAGATGGTTTCGTAGGCTTAATTGTCTCTTATAAAATTGTATTTTAGTATATTGAACCGTCCTAAAAAAAATATCTTCAATAACATATTTACAACACTGCGTAACTCGAACACAAAATATTTGCGGATACTTGTTAACATAATAATTTATTTTCAGAGCTATTTTCTTACTTATACATTCCGGAATCGGTAATAGATTCTACAGCCTAACAAACAATTACATTAAAAAATCCGTTTTTAATTAAAATGACCTTACTTTTAGAAAACAGGTTGGATTTATTAAAAGGACTATTTTATATCTGTGTTAAGCGTATGCATCCGCAGAAAAAGGGAATTAAAGCAAATACCTTTCAAACTAAAAATGTAATTTAAGCCAGTCAATTTGTTGAAAAAAGCGAATTAAATTAGCACGTGGATTAGCAGGCTTAATATCTGTTTTTGGCTGTAGAGAAAATTCGCTTCGATTAACGAGGTGTATCTAATCATTATTATCAAATGGAAAATAAGATTCTAAAACTACGAGTTTACGTAATGCAATGGTGTATGATAATGTGAATAAAAGCGTGAAATATTAGTAAGTGAGAGTAAGAGTCTCCAAACAACTGAAATATCGATACTGAGGTGACTAAACACCCGATGGTTAAAATCGTGCTTATTTAGATTTATTATTCTTCCAAGGATGTCCTTCGTGAAAGGTTTTAGTACTGGTCGCACCGCCTAGCCAATTTATTCTTGCTAAAGTAACAGTATTTATTTCTAGATCAGCGGTTCTCAAGGTTTTGTACTTCGCGCCCCCCATTTTTTTTGTTGAGTATTTTTGAGCCCTTTGCATAATATAAGGTAGATGCGAATAATCTAATAAGCACGAAGATTACGCAATTAATAATGTAATGTGTATTTAACAGATTTCAGTCGTTTTCACAAGACTCCAAAAATTTAGTGGCGGCTCGTGGCATGAGGCGAGTGAATTCATCGCTTCGGCTCTCCAAAAACGAAACACTGTTCGGTTTTTAAAGGCTTACTGTGGTTTCCATGACAATACGTACTGTGGTATGGACAGTACCCATTGAAGTGGAATTGCTATCGAAATTAACAATAAACCAACTTGAAATTACATTATTGATAAATCTGCGTCGCTTAAAAATAATAGAATCGATTTTTTTTATAAAAATTAGCAGATAAGTATATCATATTTTTTAAATCCAATAAGATTTGCACCTTTTACATTAATGTTTTTCTTATAAGCATTGAAATAAGTGGTGGAGAAAAACTCCAACAAGTTGTTTGCCTGAAAATTTTGGTTGCAGATAGCAAGAAACGCAATAAATTAAAACGGTATTTAGAAACCCACAAAGTGACCTATTTTGGGAGAAAACGATGACGTTAAATGTAGAGCCACAAGCCAAACGTCTTCGAACAGACAAGGTGGGAGATGTTCAAACATCATACAGACGCTTCTTTTACGTAATAATCGATCAAATTTAGCAACAAATAATGTCTTTATTATGGCCAGTTCTTCGACCGAGTGTTACTGCGATCTGAACTAAAAGTGATTTACGAAACTGATGACATTAGCGCAAAAAATAACGCTAAAGAACTAATGCAATTTTTAAAAGACAAGGAGCTGGAAGATGCCTACACCGAAGTGTCGAAATTGTGTGAATTAGTATTGACAATACCTGCCACAAGTTCATCAGTAGAACGCAATTTTTCAACACTTAAACGTATAAAAAATTTCGTGAGGAATTCAACGGGGCAGGAGAGACTTTCGCATACATCGCTGTTGTCCATTGAAAATAAACTTCTCCAAAATATGTCGGAGCATCGACCTTTTTATGATGACGTCATTGACGAATTTGCAAAAAATGATAGGATAATCGAAATATATTACAAATAGGTAAGTTTATAAACATTGCTTCCCTTTCTTAAAATTTCACCGCAAGCCCCTGACCTTGATTATTTTCTCTATAAAAATATTTTTTTTAAATACAAGAATGTTCAATATATCTAAATAAGAGTTATATCTCGATCGTCGCTGTGTAAATAAATATATTAACTTGTTGCGCAACTACTTCCGAGGCATGTCGCGGTAAAACATTTTAAACAAAAGGCATATTTAATTTGATTTTAAGGCCCTGTTTCGGTCATAAGCACAATACGTGGACGTTAGAAAATATGTTTGTATGTATCTTATGGTAATAATAATTTAGTACATGGACAATAAATTATTTGTTAATAATGATAATATTTATTATCATTATTATTATTTTATCCATAAAAAGTGTGTTCTATTGCAGGAAATGGAAATTTATCCAATATTGAAACATTTTATTAGGTCGCCATTTTGTTTTGCCATATAGGATTCGCCCTAAAGGCTTTACGGTCCATCCCTGCTTGACACTTGATATTCGTGCAAAATTTGATAAGTAGTTTTTGGTATGGAATATTTTAACATTTCATTAAGCTGCCATTTTGTTCCACCATAATGGATTTACACAAAAAGTTTAGCAGTTTATCCTTACATCATACCTTATATTTGACAAAATTTTGCCAAGTCCAATTCCATTAGATAAATAGTTTCTTAATAATGCATAATTATATACACTATTATTTAACCATGTTACGGTTAAAAATATAAAATCATAGTTACAAAATAACAAGTTAACCTTAAAGTCGATCACTTGTGTTATTATTTGCCCCTAACGTTTTGGTAATACACCGACAAGAAGTAGAAAAAGGATATTCATTGACAATCAAGACCAGACTAAAAATGAACTAAAAAAAGATAAATTTATAACTTAACTATTTCATCTTGAAAATGTATTTGCTTTATGGAAGCTCCATCCTCTTTACGCACAAGAACATTACAATTCTTTCCGGTTCAATGTTTGTAATCCATATTTCAAGCACTTGCTGGTGGCATCTGATTGGGCTAAAATTTGGCATTGCTATGTAGCTTGGATGACAATGCAATAATATACTACCATGGGGAAAAAAATCGTGAATATTTTATACAGGGTGCGTCAAAAATATTGCTAAAAAGTACAAATTGAAATAAACGTAAAAAATCATTTTTATTGTATACTTATTTATAAACTATTGTAGCGAAAAAATAATATTTTGTGCATGAAGTTAGATAGCAAAGCTACAGAAAAACTACAACCTAACTGAGAATTTTTAAAAATTTGACTATTTTCTAAAAATTTCGAGGCGTGATACGTCATCACACCTGAAATAAAGCTCAAACTGTTACCAAAATATTCAAATTTTTAAAAGTTTCCAGTGAGGGTGTGTAGCTTCACTATTTAACTTTATACATTAAATATTTTTACTTTTTAGTTCAATAGTTTATAGATAAATATATAATAAAAAATGTTTTTTTTATTATTTTTTGGTTTATTTTATTATTTTTGCTGTTTGAATGATGTCTCTTGTATTACGATATAAGTATTATACAACTATATTTTTGGACTGCCCCTGAGGCACGTTTTCTAGTATATTTTTTAAAAACCGAACCCTCGTTACTTATTCGAAAAAGCCCTGTATCTCGACATTATTTATTCTCTTGTAATTAATTCTCTTTGAGCGAGATTAAGCACTGTTTTTTAATCACTCGTTTTCTGCCCTCAGAACCGAAATAAGCTTTATGTGATCTTTTCATTTTTTAAATGAGGCCTCAAAGTCGGACATTTTGTCTGAAAAAAAATGGAACCAGTAAAATCAACAGTTCCTGTTCTTCTCTAAGGGTCTTCATTTCACTTCGTGCCTCGCATAAAATTAAGCTTAATATTTTCCTTTTGTAGTATATCTTTTTAATAATTACATCAAAAAAGAGTCTCTTTGTTTTCCCAGTATTATATTTATGCCACTCACAAATAGTATTAACGGACTTGGCTTTAATCAACAAGCTTATTGGGCTTGATACTTCACTGTCTAAAAGTGTTTCCTGGCCTAAAAGCATCTTGCTATACGAGAAAAACGGAAAAAGAAATATTTGCAAGAAAGTCTAAATATAAAATGTAAATATACCCCTCTGCGTGATTTCTTTTTTCTATTTAAAATCATCAAATAAAAAGTATCCTTTGTTTTTATAATGCTTCTGATAAAACCAACTTATACATTATATTTGGAGGCTAAAATATACAGTATTTTTTCAGGAAAATTCTTTTATTAAAGAAAAGAGATTATTTATTTATAAAAGACCAATTGTACAATTTTTTATCAGTAACTAATATGTATTAGATCAAAATTAACACAAAAATCATATGTTTTTCTAAGAGAGTGTAGAAAAATTACTTTAACGTACTAGGGCGAAAACGAAATTTTTTTAATACTTTGAAATTACGTAATTATGTATAAATTCTCCTTTTTCAATTAGTTTTTTTAATTTTTATCTTTTAAAAACCTTGTTAAATAATAACAAAAATAATTTTAAATAAAATCTTATACATTCTTCTGCTTAACAATTGATTTTTGTGCAAAATTTGATTAGTTTTTGAGAACCTTTTAACATTTCATTAAGCCGCCATTTTGTTTTGCCATAATGAATTTTCATAAACATTTTAGCATTTTATCCCTACATCACACTTTATTTTTGATCAAAATCCGAGTCCGTTATATAAATAGTATTTTAAAAATGATTTTTTTGTACATTTCGTGTCTCCATTTTTTTCCACCACAATGTATTTTTAGTAAACTTTTCGTATAGTTCACTAGTATATATACTGTTATTATATGATAAAAAATCGAAAATGAATATTTATTGAAAATCAAGACCAGTCTAAAAATTAACTAAAAAAAAGATGAATTTATAACTTAGCTATTTCATCTTGAAAATATATTTCCTTTACGGGAGTTCCATCTTCTTAGCCCTGTATCCCGACGTTATTCATTCTCTTGTAATTAATTCTTTTTGAGAGAGATTAAGCACTGTTTTTTAATCATCATTTTCTGTCCTCAGAACGGAAATAAGCTTTATGTGATCTTTTCATTTTTTAAATGAGGCCTCAAAGTCGGACACTTTGTCTGAAAAAAATGTAACCAATGAAATCAACAGTTCCTGTTTTTCTCTAAAGGTCTTATTTCAGCTTTCATGCCTCGCATAAAATTCAGCTTAATATTTTCCTTTTGTAGTATACCTTCTTAATTATTACACCAAAAAGGAGTCTGTTTGTTTTCCCAATACAATATTTATTTCACTCACAAATAGTATTAATGGACCTGACTTTAATCAATAAGCTTATTGGGTTTGATACTTTATTCTCTAAAAGTGTTTCCTGGCCTAAAAGCTTCGTGCTATACGCGAAAAACGGAAAAAGAAATATTTGCAAGAAATTCTAAATATAAAATGTAAATGCACCTCTGCGTGACTTCTTTTTTATAAAGTAAAGAAATGCTGTAAAAGTAACTGGAAAAAATTCTTTATTCGTCAAGTTGTTTTTATAATGCTTCTGATAAAACCACCCTATACTCTTTATGTAGAGGCTAAAATATACGGTATTTTTGCAGGAAAATTCCTTTATTAAAGAAAAAAGATTATTTGTTTGTAGAAGGCAAATTTTACATTTTATTATCAGTAATTAATATGGATTAGATCAAACATAACAAAAAAATCATATGTTTTTCTACGTGAGTGTAGAAAAATTACTTTAATGTACTAATGCGAAAAAGAAATGGAAATTATGTAGTTTACGTATAAATTCTCATTTTTCAATTAGTTTCTTTAATTTGCATCTTTTAGAAACCTTGTCAAATAAAAACAGAAATAGTTTAAAATAATTTATTTAATGAAAGAAATCAATACATGTATATAATAATACTTATAATCAACACGTAAAACATAAAAAATTTTCTTCTCAGTAAAAACTTGTTAATGGTAACAATTATATTTCGCTTTATAAGAGCATCCACCAGGAAGAAAAAATCAAAGCTTGCTTCTACCTAGATGAAAATCTGGAAGTAAAAACCAATCAATATTTTAATAACTTAATATCATATATCTAATATTTAAAAGTTTATGTTTCAAATAACAACTCCAAACTCCAATTACTGTTTACTTTTTGGTTTATTTTTTAATTTATATTTATATTTCAGCATTTTTGTCGCTCATTTTTTTGTTATATCTATTTTTTCCCAAATTTTGATTACATGTTTATTTTTTGATTTAACTAAAAGGAAGGTGTACCAACAAAAGCTATTATGTGTTCATAAAAAAATTACCCTCCGAGATTTTTTCAGATCTTCACGTTTCAGGGTCTCTAGATGCCTAAAAACATATTTTGTCAATTCCGTCTGTCTGTATGTTCGCGGCAAAGCTAAAAAACTATTTACCCATTTGACTTCAAATTCTGGTCAAAACTTGAGGGTTATATGGGTTTTAACCTGGTAGCATTTTGGTAAAAATTCAATACGGTGAATCAAAATGGCGGTCTAGTGAAATCTTAAAAAGATATTATTAAAAAGTTCCTAACCCATTTTTTCTTAAATTTTGCACAAAAATCAAGTATTATGTAGGAATCAATTGGTTAAATTTTGGTATGAATCCTTTTATAAATTCTGCTTGAAAAATTACATAATGGATTGATTTCAAATTGTGTCATAACTAATTGTGGTATAAATTAGTAAAATTGTGGTACTAATTCAAGATGGCGGCTAAATAAAATGTTTCTAATGGTGAAAAAATCGCTCTCTCAGGTTTTACATATTTTTAGCGTTTCTAGATACCAAAAAATATATTTTATCATTTCCGTCGGTCCGTCTGTGTGTCAGTTTGAGCACCGCTCAGAAACTACTACCCTATTGAATTAAAATTTTAGTCAAAAAATAAGGGTCATATGGGATGACCTGTTAATATTTATGAAATGTTCAATAAAATTATTACTAAAAACTAATTATCCAATTTACCTCAAATTTGGCACAAAAATAAAGTGTTACATAGGTACGAACTGGTAACATTTTGGTATGAACCCATTATAGCAAAAGAAAATGGTGGCCTAACAAAATATTTAAAAAGCAGCTTAAAAAAAACTCGTTATTAAATTAACTTCATATTTTGTGCAAGCATTAAGTGTGCTATAGAAAAAAATAAACTGGTAAAGTTGTGGAACGAATTCGAGGTGACGATACAAAATGTTGACCCCCATAAAATAAAAAAAAATCAATGTGAAAAATCTTTTATAAATGACCTTAAATTTTGCAGAAAAATTAAATATGATATAGGACAAACTAGTAAAGTATTGGTAGAAATCCAATATGATGGAAAAAATGGCGCGTAATAAAATGTTGAAAATAGAGTATGTATGTGTTAGTAAATGACTGTGTAGTGA
Source organism: Kuschelorhynchus macadamiae (assembly GCA_030620095.1). Classification (NCBI taxonomy): domain Eukaryota; kingdom Metazoa; phylum Arthropoda; class Insecta; order Coleoptera; family Curculionidae; genus Kuschelorhynchus; species Kuschelorhynchus macadamiae. The sequence goes on from JAUTXW010000086.1 coordinate 52,500, forward strand.
ACTAAATTAATTCACACTTCACTAAAAGGAAATATTCATAATGAGGGATATTCCGGCTAGAGGCAATTTACCGATTTTTTTATATCATGTTGAATTTGCACCAACCAAACTACGGATTTAATCCCACCTGTTACGCTTCAATATAATTAATCAAGTTCAGTTGGTTTTCAGCCTTCTAAAAACACTAATGATGCAATTTTTGTCTTCTTGGAACAGGTGTACTTAGATTTGAATGAGGGTGGCGGCAGTGTTCTGTGACTTTTCAAAAGCATTTGATTGTGTATGTCACAGGACTCTGCTACAAAAACTACAAATTTATGGTTTTCGTGGTCGGTCTTTGCAGTGGATAGAATCTTATCTATCAGATAGGTCACAGGTTGTCAGATCTGGTCAATTCACTTCGAACAGCCAGCAAATTATAAGAGGTGTTCTCCAAGGGTCAGTTCTGGGACCAATTCTATTTTTACTGTAAGTAAATGATTTTAATTTTTTTAAATATTCAGGGTTGTTTTACATTATTTGCGGACGATACAACCATTCTTTGGCGTCGCTGTGAGAAGGATTTGAGCACCATTATGTCGGAAGATATTGAAAGTGTTAAAGAATGGTGTGACTCGAATTTCCTTTGCTTCTATATTAAAAAAAAAACAATACTTTATCTTAAAATTGCACTTGGTTCTCTTGAGTTTATGACCACATCATTGAGAGCAAGCCATTTATTAAATTTTTGGGAATGATATTGGATAAGGTTCACTGAACACATCAATAATTTAAATGCAAAGCTAGCTTCGGCATGCTTTGCAATGAGGATAGTTTTCAGTGAGCTTGGTTGGTCTTCTGCAAGACTGGTATATTTCTCTCTGGTCGACGCTCAGTTGAGATATGGTATAACTTTTTGGGGGTTGAGCTCTCAGTATTTACTTTCACAGAAGAGTGCGCTTCGATACCTTAATAAGTCTAAGCCAAGGGATCATTGTAAGCCATTTTTTATTTCTTCAAGGACTCTCACTAAAAAGGCGCAGCGAGCGTGATGTTGGTTTTACCTCTTACCGAGTGCGGTACCTCGTCGGACTTCATCTTCTCAATCTTCCGTTGCCCATACCTCGGTTCTCCTTGACCAAGAATTCGCTCATCTATGAAAGCATAAAATGTATAACTATTTACCTGTAACTGTTCGAAATCAAGTTGACCTGAAAATGTTAAAAAAAATGTATCCAACATATTGCTTAAAAAAGCATATTATAATTTCTCAGAATACTATGCAGATCACCTTTAACTGGTAATCATAGCAAACTTACTTTTAATTTTTAGTTTAATTTTAATTGAAAAGGGTTGTCTGTTTTATTTACTTTTTTTCGTATATTTTGGTACTGTTTTAAATGAGACTTACATTTTTAATTGCACGTATGTATATATTTTCTTTTTACTTGAAATGTTTTGTTTATTTATAATTGTTTTTATATCACTGACATAAATCAAAAACAAATATCTACCTCATAGTTAGTTGTGTGTTTGTTATGATGCTTTTGAATTTTTAGGTTTTAGGATTTTTTTTTCCAGCTTTGTCAACAAGATTTAATATTTTAGACAATAAAGCATATTTGACTTAACTTGACTATAAGGAAGCTTCGTCAGTCACTAACACTTCAGTCTCTATTCGGACGTGAGAAAGAGAGCTTCGAAAATGCCACATAATAATTGACATTTTTGACAATTTCCAAAACAGAGAATTCGCAATATATTTCCATGACGCTTCGAAAAAAACAAAGTATATTTTCAATTAATATTAGATGTTCGTAAACAGTATTTCTTTACACAAATTTCGAGGCTAGTGAGATTAGCCACCACGGCGACACAAATGACTCTATTCGGCCCTCTCTGGATTTTACGTCGGGTCTATTTATTTTCTAGAACTTGATGTATTTGATGTAAATAGTCGAGACATTGTCCAATATGTCTAGGCTATAAAAAGCGGCAAGATTAAGTTTACTGGGTAAAGATAATAACTCTGTGAAAGGATAAAAAAATTTGGGGCGTATCCGGAGAGGGAGCTGCTCCATCTTTGAACCCTTGAATTTCTCATTTTGCAGATTTCAATCGTTAAACATCAGTAATTAAATATTTCTCAAATCATATCAAAAATTGTTACCACAGTGATAAAAATAATTTCATATTTAATAGCCAGAAGAATATTTTACTTTTTTGTGGCTATACACCTTAGACTGTGAAAACAAGAGAGATTTACATTTAACACGGGATCATAGATCGAATTTCTTCCCTCTCCACTACATCGATATGTGTGTTGTTGTCACGTTTTAAAAATAGTCAAATATTCTTAGCCAAGCTTTATTGAATTTCTCCAATATGTTTATATATTTTCATAACACACTTATATGTATATCAAAAAACTACACACAATAATTAACCTTAGACAATAAAAAATTGTTTTATTTCTAAGTAATTAACTAACGTCTTTAAAAAATTACAAAAATGTATTAAACATATTACCAAATAGAACTGGTAACAACGTTACGCCAAATTTACGTCCCTTACGGGTAGTTTTACAACTATTCATTCATAGCAATCATCAAAGCACGCTTGTTTATAGTCTAATTACAAAACAGACGCTGCATTGTTGTCATTTTTGTAACCGTGTTCGGTGGTTGTTATTTATATATTTTTTTTTAGTTTTTTAATGATTTTGTAAGTTCTGTGTGTTGTATTATTGACATTGTGATTTTAATCATTAGATACCTACGAGGAAGTAGCTTACGTTATTGCTCCACATACCAAATTCCGAACTACTTAGTTCCTCGGGTTATATCTAATATATAATTAAAATATAGTACAATTCCTACCTAACCTTTTTAGTATATAAAAGCTTTAGTCCTTTAAATTTTGTTATACATCAACACTATTAATATTCAAAAATTTAATGTATTTTTGATATGTTTTTTGTTTTATAATATATATATATATATATATATATATATATATATATATATATATATATATATATATATATATATATATATATATATATATATACATATATATATATATATATATATATATATATATATATATATATATATATATGTATATATATATATGTATGGCTGTTGGACTAAGAAACAAATAAATATATTTCCAACTGTTTTTAAAACTTTAATTTCATCTTCTTTAAAAGTGTTTCGTAACATCCTTCAGTCGATAGTGTCAATAGTATATACTCGTAGTATACGTACCTGTTCAGTTCATAGTCAATCTATTATTATTCTGTCACTTAAATAAAAGAATAATGCGTTTGTTTTTTTAAAATTATTTTTCCAACATACATACATACATACTTACGAACATACAAATATAGATACTATTTTTAAATTTTTGATTTATTTATCGGTATTATTTATTATTTTCCTCCATAAAAAGAGACTTTTTTATAAGAAATGGAATTCTACTGACTTTTTAAATATTAAATTATGCCGTCATTTTGTTTTGCCATATTGGATATACCAAATTTTACAAGTTGATCTCATTTTCCCACTTGATTTTTGTGTAAGATTTCAACTTATTTGAATAGTTTTTTGATACCGATATTTTAAACATTTTATTGCTAGGTTTACACTTGATTTTTAGGCAAAATTTGAGGTAAATTGGATTAGTAGTTCTTTAGTAATATGTTTTTAACATTTTATTAGGCCACCATTTTGTTCCGTCATATTGGAAGCTCACAAAATTATTATCATATAACTCTTAATTTTTGACCAAAATTTTAAGTCAACCGGATAAGTAGTTTTTCAGCTACCTATGCCTCAAACAGACAGACAGTCGGATTTGAGAATTTCAACATCCCTGAAACGTTAAGATCTGCAAAAATCTCAGAGTGTGATTTTTATATGATTAGAATACTTTCCTCTTACAAGGAAAGTCAAAGGTACCGCAAAATATTTATATCACCCCCTGCCCGAATTTCTGACTACGCGTCTAATATATACTTAAAATTGGCAAAAACACATTAAATTGCTTGCTATAAACATATATTAAATTAAAGATAAACGAGCCGCCGCTGGTTCAGTCTAGAGTGAGAACCAACAGGGTTGCCATTTTTGGGACCGGCGACGCAGAGAAAGATATGTTTTCTCTCGCACCCATAGCGCGCAAAAAACAATAATAGATCCAACTTTCAAAACTATTTATGAATGAAATGTTGAGTCTATCTTTTGTTTTATCGTCTAAGCTATACGCATATTTTTTAATTAGTTGACCGGTCTTTCCCGTTTTTGCCCTGTGAAAAAAAGGTTTAGGTTTTAGGTCAAAGCAAATTATAGTCGACAAAGGGTTCAATAGTGTGGTAGGCCAAACGTGAATTTTATCTTTATCAAAATAAATATTGCAGTGACTTTTTGCTTTTTATTCTAATTCTAAAGGAGAAAGAAACATTTCATTACTTTTCAATGGGCATTTTAACATCTTTACACTATATTTAACAAATTCTAAAGGGAACTGTCTGAGACCATTTAATACGCCCTGGTTTAACCAATACCTACTAAACAACGAGGCCTACGCGCTTACACGTGACGTCATCAAATTTAGGCCTATGTTATTTCAATAACTTCAATGGAAGGTACAGGTTATTTACAGATTACTCGTTTTTTTAAATTTATTAACATGTTCAGAATATAAATTGGTGTCTAATGACTGTGTTTCACATTCAGGAGGTTTGAAGAACTGATTTATATTAATGTCCCCATAATGTCTAGATTTTAGAGATAACATAGACTGAATTTAAGTCTTTTCTGATTCATATAGCTGTCGAACTGAGATATGATGATGACCACCAGCTAATTGCCTATATTTTCCAAAACGCCCTTCCAATGAGTCTGTTTGAAATTTGCCCAGTAATACATAATTCATATTAAGCTTAGTTAAACAGTATTCAGTAACCTCAAGAAGCCCATGAATGGTATGGTTTAATGCAGTGTGGGTTTGTCGAGTCAGTGTATTTGTAAAATTAGTTGCACTCCAAGTATCTAGCCAATTTTGCATTTTTAGCAAAAAACAAAATTTAGGATCATCATTGGGGGCTGTTAGTATTTGTTTGGTAAAAGGTTCCTGATATTTATCTAACAAATGTTTTCCCTTAAGGGGAGTTTTTACGTTCACAATTTTCCACCGTGTCAATATAATACTAATAAAGTCTGCGGTATCTTGTGAATGTGACAAATTTTTAGCAAAACCTTTTAGAGCCTCTATAACAAAGGGATTAAAGATAGTAATAACTAATTTCACATTTTGTCTTTCAAGATATGATGGAAATAGAGCCTTTAAACTAAGTGAATAACCATGCTTTAATAGTTTGTCTTGTTCTAGTTCGTATAGGTTTTTGATCACAGAAAAGGAAGCACATTTTTTTGGCCTGTCTCTAAATCGGGATAAGAAAATGTTTGGTCAGGTTTTGAATTAGACCAGTTGTTAAACATACATTTCAGTAAATGAACAGTGTCAAAAAGGTAAAATAAGGGTCTTACTGGGTCAATTGCTTTACTGTTTACTGCATTATTGTCACTAACTGTACAAAATACTATGTACACAATTTCTTCTAAATTTTCTATAATGGTCTTGATAAAAGTATCTAATATTTCTGAATTAAGTTTAGCTACAGGATATATATGAATGACTTCTGTAAGGCTTGAGCAAGGACTAGTAGTCATAATTCATGATTGACCATATAAAAATGTTTCTAATTCTAAATCGCTATTTATAACAATTGCCCAAGTTATTAGGGGACCAGGAGTATATTTAAGTTTAAATAAAGTTATTTTATCCGTATCCTTTACCGAAAACCACCCTTTCCTTAAATTAAAATTTAGAAATACTTTTAAAAACTCTTCAAAACTTTGAAAACATGTAGCCTCTCTATGTAAATTAAACTCTTCTTTACTTTGCTCTGTGGCTTGCAAAAGATGTAGTTCATCAAGATTCTTATTTTTTTTATGTTTACTTTTGCGGTCAAGAACGTTTTTTGACAAATAATTGGGGCAATTTGGGAAAGCCGTTGGTACAGAATTTTCTTTTAATCGGGGTTTTTTAAAATGTACTGAAATAATTTTACCTGTTCTCGGATCCTGTTCTGAAATATCCCAAATTATACTACCTTTAGAAAAATGTTGCTCACACACTTTAGTGTTTTTATTGGGCACCAAGCAGAATTGCTTGTAGCCATTTTTTTTTGCGAATCACTGTCTTTCGGAAAACTACACTAACACTTGAACTTTTGGTCCGGTTTTGTAATTACCTCGGCAGTTAGGCGCACAACACTTAAACGGCATGTTTACGTGAATTTAAACGTACAAAAACTAATAAATATAATTAAATGTTCACCAAAAATAGAGACAAAACTAACATCATGTTTCACACTGCTTTGTTTTCGGTTAGCAAGTGCCCCTTGTCGGCCAGTACGTCTAATGGTCAGTTATCACGATACGACATAAGCAAAACTGCATTCAAAAAAATGCACTAAAAAGTCAAAAATAATGTTTATTTCACCTTGAAAATTTTACTCGGTGAAGTCGGCGCTAAACTTGTTCTTAATTATTTAATCACAAAAATATAATCATGTATTCACTTTTCGGTTTTGATGTCCAATACTACTCGAATAAAATCTTACTGTCTTTATTATAGTGCTGGGCGATATTCATCGATGGTTTTGAAACATCGATGTTTTGTTGTTCGATGCTTCACCATCGATATTAAAGGTGACAAACATCGACGGTTGTGGTTCGATGTTAGAAGTTTGACGTTGATGGAGATATAATTCAATTCTTCAAGTTTAAAATGGGTTCCAAAATAAAAAATGTAGTTTCAAACGAAATTAGGTATTTTTTATTGATTAGATAATATTATCCGTGGTGGGTAAGGCCCGTTGGCCAGGTGTCTAAAAGACTAAAGTCTAAAAGTCCTAAAGACTAAAGACGTAACGTGACCCAATGATATTCTAATATTGTAGTGCGTAATATTGTTTTTTATATATATATATATATATATATATATATATATATATATATATATATATTACATTTATTAAGTGGCAGTTTTGTTTTATTTTACAAAAAATGTACTGTTTGTTCTACAGTTCTACGTCGTATCGTCAATGGCATCGAAAAAGTACAATTTTTAGATGAGTTTATTTCGTGAGATATTGGTAGTAATTGGTTTAAGCGGTTATTGCATATTATTTATTATATATGGAAAAATTGTCTATTTATTTAAATGCTTGAAAACATATACCTTAAACGGTGGTAATTTATAATGTGTCTTAACACTTTCAACTCAACCTCGGCAATTAAAAAAATATTTTTTTCCGTACTTAACATGCAAACATCGAATGACATCAATGTTGATTTAACATCGATGTTTTTACTACGATGTTTTATCGACATCGATGGTTGCTTTCGATGTCAACATCGATGCTAAACATCGATGGTTTGTATCGATGTCCCAGCACTACTTTATTAGTTTGGCGCCGACCTCCCGGAGTAAAATTTTCAAGGTGGAATAAATAGTTATTTACTATACAAGGGAAAATAAGTGGATTTTAGCTCAAGGTTGCGGAGGGAGACAAAGAATCGAGAGCCAAAATTTAATATTTTTCCCGTTTATAATACACTATTCTTTTTGTGACGGGAAAAACGACGATTTAACATTGAAAATAGTTGAATGAAGTCAGAAAATTATCGATGTGAAATTTGAAGTTTAGAACTGGTAGCCTATTATACGACAATTAGACCTGCGTTGCTAAGGACACCTTAAAAGCAATTAAATACCTGTTAATTTATTTATGTGATTTGATTTAAAAATTAGTGGTTGTTTAGTAGTTATTGTGAATAATATAAAGTTAAATAATGTCTGATTCCGAGTTTTCTCTAACTCCACCTGAGTTAGTAGAAGCAGCAAAAGTAGCGTCACAAAAATTATTACCAGCTAAATAGCGAAAAATTTACCAAACCACGTATTCAAGATTTATGGAATGGAAGATGAAAAAGACATGCAGTTCTTTCTCGGAGACGGTATTATTGGCTTATTTTTCGGTACTGGCACAACAACAAAAGCCATCAGCAGTATGGTCGAATTACTCAATGAATTAAAGTGTGTTACAGTCTAATAATAATGTAGACATTTCAAAATATTTCACATTAATTACATTTGTGAAACAAAATGGAAAAGGTTACACGCCCAAGAAAGCTGCGATTTTTACGAGTACACAAATTAGTGATTTTTAAATAATGCTCCAGAAGAAGTTTATTTAATGGCCAAGGTTGTTGTTGTATTTGAGATTGCAGGAGCTTGTCGAATTTGTGAAATCAGCCAGGTAACATTAGTTGACATTGAAGATTTGAGAATGTTATTAATTATGAAACTTAAGCAAACAAAGAATTATGTACACAGGAGATTTGTTGTTACTGGAGAACCAGGTTGTGGGTGAAAATCATTTTATAAGGTACTTGTAATAGCTAATTTTCTTCAACTTGAAAACGCTAAATCATATACAGGTCATTTATTTCGAAGATCGTCTGCTACACTTTTAGTTGAATCTGGGGGAGACTTGATGACACTAAAGAAATATGGCGGTTGGAAGTCATCAACGGTCGCTCAAAGGTATGTTGATGAATCGGTAGCACGCAGGACAGAAATAGCTAATAAAGTATTTAGAACATGTGGCAGTGCTGAAATAATTCCCCAATTTTGACCATTTGACCAAAAATTTAATTTCAACACAAGAAAATTCGACTGTTGTACCGAATATGTCATGAGCATGTCATTCATGCAGTGCACATTTAATAATTGTACATTTGATATGAAAGAAATGTAACTACGTCCAGTCAGCAATGCCGTGCCATAAGGTTAGAATATTTGGCAGTATCGATAATGGTTATGATACTGGTGGGTTTGAATATGTACAAGTTCTAGCGAATTGCTTATCAGTGGTACGATAACGCAACTGGTTAGAGCAATGGACTAGTGATCCAGAGGTGCGGGTTTGATCTCTGCTCGTACCATAACTTTTGTTGTTGATTATAAATATTTATAGAAATGTAACTTTTGTATAACAAAATATTCCAAAATTAAATATCTATCTTTACTTATGTAGGAAAAAAGTTTTCATTTTTTCTCCGGGAAAAAAGTAGTTTCATAAAAAGTGATATTTTGTTACCTGTCGACAGGAGTTAAATGTCAAGTTTTTTCTTGTCACAAAAAAATATTATTTTTCACTTTTTACTGCATTTTTTCGAAGTCGGTCTCGTTAAAAAAATTATTTCATCCCTTTTGGTTTTATCTATACGAGTTTTATTATAAAAATCAGGTTTAACAAATACTCAACCGCATAATATTTTTTCCTGATATAATAGTAGCCGCGTATAAACGAGACGTAAAAGTAGAATATTAAAACATTTCTTGCAATATATCTTGACGCAATAGACACAGACGTCATTTTTAAACTTTTTTTAAATATGCTTGCTATGGAACCACTCCGGCAATATCCTGAGTGTCTCCTGAAAATTTTATCCAAATTGGTCAAACCATCGCGGAGTAATCAATGTATAGACATAAAAAAAATACAAAATGGCCGCCATTCCGCCATTTTAAACTTCTTTTAAAATATGCTTGCTATGGGACCACTCTGGCAATATCCTGAATGTCCTCTGAAAATTTCATCCAAATAGGTCAAACCATCGCGGAGTAATCAATGTATAAACATAAAAAAATACATAGGGTCAAACCTCTTCCTTATTTGAAGTCGGTAAAAAATTATAATGAGGGTGTCGGTTAATAACATTTTATTCATACCGAATGTTCATTTTTCGAAAATGTCAAGTAAAATTTTAATGGTCAGCCTGTTATACATAAAATTACATAACAAGATAGCAAAAGAGACACCTTTTAGCAAATGGGGTTGTATGTCTATTACACCCCTCAATGCTTTAGTTTGAAAAGGCTATTTAAAAAAATGTAATTTTAATTATAAAACTCGCAGCTTTTATCGCTCTTATACCTGTGTTTTTACTTCCCTCGTAAAAGGGAAGTATTGTAATCGTAAAAAATCTCCCTCTGAGATTTTTTCAGACATTCAAGTTTTAGAGTCTCTAAATGCCGAAAAACATGTTTTCTCAATTCCGTCGGTCTGTCTGTCTGTCGGTCTCTCTGATCGCGATAAAAAGCTAAAGAACTACTTACCCGATTGACTTGAACATTTGGTAAGTAATTAAGGGTGATATGGGGATGACCTGGTAACATTTTGGTAAAAATCCAATGTGGCCAAAAAAACCTGCATATCCAATTTGTTTCAAATTTCAAAATCAAGTATTGCGTAGGAATCATCTGGGAAAATTTTTGTAAGAATCCAAAATGGCGTCTTAGTAAAATATTTAAAAATTCATCCTGTAAAACTACTTTAGGGCCTGATTTCAAATTGTGTCATAAATAATTGTGGTATACAGATGAAATAGTAAAACTGTAGTACTAATTCAAGATGGCGGAACGAAATGGCAGCTAAATAAATTATTTGTAATCGTAAATAAATTGCTCTATCAGGCTTTACATATCTTCACGTTTTAGAGTCTCTAGATGCCAAAAAATACGTTTTATAAATCCTAAGTGGGTGCACGACTTTTCGAGTGTGCAGCTAATATTAGTGATTTAAAAATCCAACAGGGAAGAGTGTAAAATAAACTTCACTTTTCACGTTGGCATTCACGCCGGTAACTAGGCCGGGGGGAACCGGATGATCCCGTGGTAGTTTGGGGGTAAATTCACACTTCCCGCTATCACATACCTTCTCAGGTGGAGGCCGCGGTTCGGAATCCTCTATAAACTGTCGGGCCCGTCTGTCTGACATTCCAAAGACGTGAAATTCCCTCCCCTATCCCAGAAGGGTGATTCCAGTCGCCTTCTCCGCACACCCTTCCTAGTCTCTATATGTTGTCTGAATAAAAAGTGAACAGAAATTGGTTAGAATGGACATCGTAGCCTAGACCACTAAACCAGAACTGTCAAGTCAAGTTTTACTTAGGCCATTGACTTCAAATTTTGGATGTGTTCAGATTATTTGTTGCGTTTAGATTGACAAACAAAAATCTTTTTTTTGCTTTTTTGCAACTGAATAAAAATATTTAACTTTAACTTAATTGAAGCAAATATTTAATAAAATTACATCTCAATATGTAGACTAGTCTGTCTACGGAATGTTTCGATACATAATATAAACAATATTATTTAAGCAAGCATAAGAAATTATGTCATTTACCTTAAGTTTTTATAGACACATAGTAGTTGTACAAATACTTTCATCCTATCGAGACTCATCAGTGCGCCGATCGTAAGAGAGAAACAGTAAATAATAGAAAAGAATTGATTTCAAAATTTTGGGTAAAAATTAAGGGCCATATGGGAATGACCTGGTAATATTTTGGTAAAAATCCAATATGGCAAAACAAAATGGCGGCCAAGAGAATTGTTAAAAAATTATTGCTATAAAACTACTTATTCAATTTATCTAAAATTTTGCACAAAAATCAAGTGTTATGTAAGCATCAACAGGTAAAATTTGGCAAACTACTTAATGAACTGATTTCAATAGTGGTATACAGATGAACTACTAGTAAAACTAGGTATTAATTCAAGATGGTAGAACAAAATGACGGCTAAATAAAATATTTGTAATTGTGAAAAATCTCCCTCTCAGTTTTTAATTAATATCTTTACGTTTTAACTCTCTAGATTCCAAAAAGATATGTTTTATCAATACATCGGCTCGTCTATGGGTTTGTCTGCCTGTCTGTCAGTTTAAGCCATAGCTTAAAAACTATTTATAAGAGTGACTTTAAATATGCCGGAATAAAATAGCGGCCTAATGAAACGTTAAAAAAGTTATTACTGAAAAAAATAATTATTCAGCTTATCTCAAATTCTGCACAAAAATCAAGTGCTATATAGGAATGAACTGGTAACAGGAGCGTGCAGTCAATGGAAGCAAGGCAGTGCTTCCCCAAAAAAAATTACAAAACATCTTCTAAAATGTAATTTTTGAAATAGGAAACCATTAATTTAGTTTATATTAAAAATGCTAAAATATTATCTTAATTGTCAAGCCCATAATAAATGCGGCCTTGACTCCGACCGAGCCACAATAGAAATCGAATAGAACCTATGCGGGCCGCTAGCTTCTCTGCAGCCAAGTCCTGTATGCTCGATTTCCTGTGAATCGAGCCAGAGGTTATTGAACTTTCCACCAGCGGTTTGCAATTTTTGCATTTCAGTCGCGTGCTTTAAGTGGGGGCGGAAGCTATCGTTGGAGAAGGTTCTTTGTTTGAACGGCTATCCGTGTGTTGTGTGATACGTACGTCGCGTCGTGCATGGTGCGATATGGAAGACAATAATACGGACGTGGATATGAAAATACCGTCAACTTCGGCTGTCGGTAATAACGTTGAAAATGTTGGAGAATTTAGTAAGAAGAGTGTGTGTGAATGTGTGGTGTGTGTCTTAATAATAAAGGGATTTTCAACATTAATTAAAACCGCCTATGAAAAATTTAACCACAAAAATGAAAAACTGTATTAGACGTTTTTATCCGGAAAAACAATACGAACAATTTAAATGGCTAACAGGGTGTGAAAATATAAGTAAATTATTTTGTAGGCCATGTTTACTTTTTGAAAATGAAAAAGGTTTCTGGAATAAAACTGGTTTTTCCGATTTAAACAACTTCCATAAAGCTGTAAAAAACACATTATGTCCAAAGCGCATTTGCAGGCCGTCATAAAAGAAAAAGTCCTCGGCAAATCCAGAATTGAACACACCCTTAATGAACAGTTGGAAAGTAGTCACCGCCAACACAATGAACTAGTCGATAAAAATAGGAAAATATTAAGAAGGCTTATCGATGTTGTTTGTTTTCTCGGACAACACGAATTGGGATTTAGAGGTCATGACGAAACAAGGGTTTCTTCAAATAGAGGAAATTTTCAAGATTTACTTAGTTTAATGGTTAAATATGATGATTTATAGTAATACGCTACGCTAAACCAGACGGAAGTATTCAAGAGCGATTTTTAGGTTTTAAGAAAGTGTCCGAAAATCGTACAGCAGATGCATTATATACCGTAGTTTATAACGATATCTGAAAATCTTGAATCGCTGATTGAACTATTTGAGAATATAATAGAAAATAATGAAACGTGGGACTCAGAACCAATAAATAGTTCGAGGGGGGTTTTGGACTGTTTGAAAAGAGATTTTAATTTTAATTATTTGTTGAACATATTTTCGGGAATATTTCCATTCTCGGACAATGTTTTTAACATATTACAAACTAAAATAATAATATTGCTTTATGCCTAAAAAATGATTTTAAGTCCATATTAAGTCAAAAAAGAGATGACTTTGACCTATTTTGGGAGAAAACGATGAAGTTAAATGTAGAGCCACAAGCCAAGCGTCTTCGAACAGACAAGGTCGGAGATGTTCAAACATCATACAGACGCCTCTTTTATGAAATAATCGATCAAATTCGGCAAAAATAAACTATAAATTTAACGGTTTAAATGATTTTAAATTCCTCGAGCTCTGCAATTTTGATACATTTAAAGGAAGAACTTTTCCAGAAGGTGCGTTTAAATCTCTTCTTCTTCATTATGGCCAGCTCTTCGTCCGAGTGTTACTGCGATCTGAACTAAAAGTGATTTTCCAAACTGATGACATTAGCGCAAAAAATAACGCTAAAGAACTAATGCAATTTTTAAAAGACAAGGAGCTGGAAGAAGCCTACACCGAAGTGTCGAAATTGTGTGAATTAATATTGACAATACCTGCCACAGGTTCATCAGTAGAAAGCAATTTTTCAGCACTTAAACGTATAAAAAATTTCGTGTGAAATTCAACGGGGCAGGAGAGACTTTCGCATACATCGCTGTAGTCCATTGAAAATAAACTTCTCCAAAATATGTCGGAGCATCGACGTTTTTATGATAACGTTGACGAATTTGCAAAAAAAGATCGATGAATCGAATTACATTACAAATAGATAAGTTTCTAAAAATTGCTTCTCTTTCTTAAAATTTCACCGCACGCTCCTGACTGGTAACATTTTGGTATGAATATAAGATAGCCAAATAAAATTACGGCCTTTTAAAATACGGAAAAACATCTTGAAAACACTACTTATTAGATTAATTTCAAATTTTCTTCAAGCACTAAGTGTGATATAGAGATAAACTGGTAAAATTGTGGTAGGAATTCAAGATAGCGCCCAAATATAATGTTTAAAAAATCAGCGTAAAAAAGTGTTATTCAGTTGACTTTAAGTTTTGCGGAAAAATTAAATGTAATATAGGGATAAACTGGTACGAATTCATCATGACGTAACAAAATGGAGGTGTGTGTTAAGGTAAAAATTACTTATTGAATTTATTTTAAATTATGCCCAAAAATCAAGTGTGGCATAGGTAAAAACTGGTAGAATATTGGTAGGAATCCAATATGATCTAAAAAAAAATGGCAATTAATAAAAATGTTTTAAAAGACAGTACAGGGTTATGATAAATCAAGGAATAAATTCATTATATTGGAAATTAAAAAGGCAATAGAAAAACGCTCGAACCCGTCGATTTAGATTTATTTTTACGCATATTTAGAAATTATTTTAAACTATACAGGGTCACTCACAAAAGTTGTACAACTGTCATCTTTGATTGTTTCAATACAACGCCTTATTTTTTTCTGCTGATTTGAATTCTCTATGAAATTCTAGACATTTTTGGTATAACATAACCTATACTGAAAATCAACAGTTATCGAAATATGTTTATTTAAATAAAACATAAAACACATATCAGGAAATTAAATAAGAAAACTACTTTATTAAATTTTGAAAATGTCCACCATTTACAGCTCTACAATGCCCTAGACAATGGAAAAACTCTTGTTGCACATTAGTAACTGTATCACATTGAATATTTCTTATAACAGTTCGAATACGATCCTTAAGAATTTCAATAGTATGTGGCTTATTTTTATACACTTCGTTTTTCACATACCCCCAAAGAAAAAAGTCTAACGGGCTTAAGTCCGGCGATCTTGTCCCACGTCGCCCAATCCATCGTCTCGGAAAGGTTTCATTTAAGTATCTCCTAACATCAGCTGCAAAATGGGGTGGTGCCCCATCCTGTTGATACCATAACAGTTCACTGGGAAGATCCGGATCGTTTACATTAGGATGTAGGGTAGCTAATGCTGGTATAAGATTCTCTTCCAAAAATTAAAGATACATTTGCCCCGTTAGTGAGGAATCAAAGAAATATGGACTTATTGCCTACAATACCTGCACATACATTAACACTTTGACGATACTGTGTATGACTTTCCCTGTACCAGTTAGGATTTTCTTGTGCCCAGTATCTAAAATTTTGTTTATTTACTTCACCATTGAGACAAAATGTTGCCTCATCTATGAAACAAATTCTTTTGACAAATAATGGATCATGATTACACATGTTGGTCATAATTTCGCAAAACTCGTTTCTGCGATCTGAATCATCATTTATTAATTCTTGAACGAATTTCACTTTATAGGGATAAAAATTTTCTTTTTTCAAAAATTTGGAAACTGTTGTTTGATGTATATCAGGGTCCGGTAAACTATCCTGACAGACGATTTTTGCATATTTTATTTTTTTTTCCGGAAAGTACCTATTTACAATATTACATTTCAAAAATAAAAATTGCGGGATATGCAAGTTTTCCTAAAAAAAATTAATTAAAAATCACACTCGGTCACAATTTGACAGCCTTAAAACGAAAAATTTAGCAATGTTGCCAGATTTTAGATTTACCAATTTGTTAAAGGAAATGGAATGACCAATTGAAAATTATTTGGACAACAGATTTGTAATTATTTATTTTTATTATTACAGTTTTTTGTATCATAACTTATAGGTATTTCTTTAACTATGAATATGGCAACGTCGCACTTCAAACTAAAAACAAGCATGGCGGTGGGATCAGTCGGAAAGATGTTTGAAATCAAAATTACCTTTGATTTGTATAATAATTACATCTTAAAGTAAATTTTGAGTGCTGTTGAGAGTTGACCACTCATTTTCTTAGTTTGGACAGCTAGAAGGGTGGATAAAAACAAAAAGAAACAAAAATAAACGAGATTTAAGAGTGTCAACATAGTTTAGCGAAACCGTATATCATTATCATAGGCTGCGTCAGTAGTTGAGGAATGTGGATTATCTTGAAAAGTTAAGAGAACGTCTAGTTTCTTTTCATCTGAGATCCTAGGGCGACCTTTTCCAAAGCGGTCCGTAACACTACCAGTATCCGTCCATTTCCTTTCTATTTTACTCACTGCAGAATGAGTAAAAGGTTGCCTATGAGGATATCTGCTGTTAAACAGCTGACAAACTTCTTTTTGTGTCCTAGTCTTATCACCAGTACCAAGCATTATTAGAATTTCAATTCTTTCTTTCTCTGTTAAACGCATAGTCAATATTTGAAATCAAAATGGCAGATCGTAAATAAATTATACGACTTGTCAACACAGTGACAGTGACAAAGTCATTTTTCTTTGGGATTACGCGACAGACATAGGTAGGGTATACAAATGTCCGATAGGTTATTAAATATACAGGTTCTATTTAGATAAGAATATTTCGATAACTGTTGATTTTCAGTATAGGTTATGTTATACCAAAAATGTCTAGAATTGCATAGAGAATTCAAATCAGCAGAAAAAAATAAGGCGTTGTATTGAAAAAATCAAAGATGACAGTTGTACAACTTTTGTGAGTGACCCTGTATAGTTTAAAATAATTTCTAAATATGCGTAAAAATAAATCTAAATCGACGGGTTCGAGCGTTTTTCTATTACCTTTTTAATTTCCAAGATAATGAATTTATTCCTTAATTTATCATAACCCTGTATATGTGTTACTAAATGACTATGTACTGAACTAAATTCAATCATACTTCACTATTCCTAATAAAAGGTTACATTCATAGCGAGGGAAGTTCCGGGTAAAGGAAATTTACCAATTTTTTTTATATTATTTTTGCAAAGAAAAACGGAAGAACGGATTTTAAATCAAAATATATGGGACCACCAGAGACACGTCCTCTACAAATTGGCGCTTGACTCATAAAATTCAACCAAGCCATTTAGATAATATGGACGAATAAACATAAAAAAATGCATAGAGGTCAAATTGAGAATCTCCTTCCCTTTTGAAGTGGGTTAAAAAGTAATAACAATTTTATAAGTTATTTTTACTTTCAATCAATTGCCTTGCAATTTTTTTTCACTGCTTTATGTTCTATTTTGACAAATTTATTGTAATATGACCATTTATGATTCCACTAAAAATGGTAGAGAGCTACTTTGAACATAATGTAATTTTGTTTTTGTAATAAATATTGTCGAGTTTTGACTAGAAAAAACAGTTATTTGCCTCCTTACACTCCCTCACGATTTGGGCGAAATAATTTTCATTTTCTCAGCCTGCCTATTAAAACCGAATTGAATTCAAAAAATGAGTTTTTACGTAATTTGTTCTTATAAAACTCTAGGTATTGGACTAAGATCTTTGCATAGGTTAAACTTAAGTGTGCTCTTTGCTGATATAACCTGCCTCTGTTTTAAGATACTATCTGGCGGACTTGGAACAATACAAATACAAGTAAATAGATTCTTACTGTAAATTCCACATTTCTGTCGTGGAAAAAAGTTTAAGACAAATTCAGTTACATAAAGACATGTATAACGATACATTTTTAAGACTAGGGTAATATTTATAAAAATACTTTTATTGATAGCTTTTGTATCCGTACATAGTACCACCTTAAACATTAGCCTCTCTTTTCAATGCAAACTAGGTAAATATCATTATTCTAATCAATTTAGAAGGCAAAATATTAACCTAAGCTCCTTATTTTAAATAGACAATCCATAATGCTTCACTGCTTAAACCGGGGATGGTTGTTCTCTTCTAAATTAATTAAATAAAAAATTGCATTATACACTACAGTATAGCTGTTCTATAATTCGACCCGAACTGTTTCTACAACTACGAGTGTTTATTCAAATAAATGAAAACTAGTTAGGTTTACATCCATTTCAAAAGCGCTATAACTTGAGAAATAATAAGAAATTAAATTATTAATAAAGACTCTGCCCTAGACATTTATCCTAGTAAACTTCAGATCAGACGAGTTAAATAATGAACTAGTCAAAAATTAAACTAAATCTTAAATAGTATTGCTATCTTCGAAACGGTGTTACGAGTTCGGTTATATTAAAGAAAGTTTCTTGTTAATCCCAAAGAAAACCAGTAATTAATTACTTTTTAAAACTGCACTCATAAGTTAGAGATTTTCAGGAGCGACTATTACTTACTTTTCTGAGAATTTGATACCCAAAGGAAACTTCCTGCATTATGAACATTAAGAGAAAGTTTATCGTTAGGTATTTAATATTGCTGGTGATATTTGAAAATTTATTAAATTGGGTACGTAATTGTGAGTATGTTATTTATTGAGATGTACTTATATGATTTACAAAATAAATGTTGGAGTAGATATGCCAAATACTTAATTAGTAAAAGCTTTTACCCCAAACCCTTGGCTCATTACTCTTAAGAATATTTTTTTATCTATGAGCAAATCAAGAAAGTTGAAGGCCTAAAGCCTACCCGCTGCTTTGCTTTAAGTGAAGAAAGGGAACGTTTATTGATGTGGGATTTAAAGACTTTTGCTGGCAACACATTCCATAATCTGGAAATCTTGAGAATAAAGAAGCGAACAAAGTAGGAGATCCTTGGTATTTGTAGCTGGACGGTGAAGGGATGCAAGTGGGTCGATGCTTGTGTCTCTCTGGCAGGAATGACTAAGGAGGTCACAATGGATAATAATTCATCATAGAATTTCTAGTTGTATCTGTAAAACAGAGATATATCCCGCACATTCGACGATACTTTAGTTATGCAATGTTTGGATCATCAGTCATACATCTTTGAGCAGAGTCAAGGATATTAAGGATTGAAGGAGAGGCTGCTTCCCAGGGGTATTATCTAGTCGGCAAAATAAAAATATGTTCGAACTCGAAAAAGGAAAACTAATGTTTTCGCTGCTGCTGTGGCAATTGAAGTGATGTGATCATGACAGTGAAGATCTTTCTGAAAAGTGATACCAACTAGGCTAAATTAATATTTCGCTTCAAGCATTTAATTATTCACTTGAATGGTGTGGACATTGAGAAAAAATTTGTAAGGTAGTAAACATGATTGTGATCATGTTGATTAAAAAGACGGTATATATGTGTTCCTAATAACTATGTACTGAACTAAATTGATTCACACTTCACCATTCTTGATAAAAGGAAATATTCATAATGAGGAAAGTTCCTATTTTTTAAGACTATAATACTTAGACTTTAATACCATCAAGACCAGAGGACTTTTTGGTATTAAGTGTTATGAGAATACATCGCATTTTTTAGCCCTAAATGTAATTTCGTGCATATTGCATGGCAAAGCTGATACTGTTGGAATCCGAAAGTAACGAGGAGGGATCAAAGTAGAATTTGCGGGAATTGTTTTGTAAAAAGCTCTGCTTTTGATTTAGATCTGGAGACGATTCCATCATCAGAAGTTAGAGGTGGAAAGGAGCTTTTGCAGAAGTTGTTATTTACAAAGAACCAAAAGGGTTGCTTCACATTTTGGCAAGAAGGAACTTTTTTTTTTAGAAAGAACAACTTAATGTTTTAATGACATGTTTCGCCTATACAATTGCTTCTTCAGATGTTGAAGTACAACTGAAATACTACTATGTTAAAATGTAAAAGGTAAACAACAGGTAACAAAAATAGGAAAACACCCAAAGAAGGTGGTGTTACAATAAATGAAAAAACTTAAAATTATTTGACTTAAATATCTACGACAAAAGGACGGTTTAATGAAATAAATTTAACAAAGATGAGTTATTTAATTCTAAATGGTCATTTAGCAACTGATGATTTTAATTTGTTTATTTCCAGAAATTCAAGCATACTAAGTTTTATGCCCTTATTTTCGATATGCAGAAATTCGAAATTATGATTAAATGAATGTTGTTCGAGTAAAAGTTGTTTTTTCTAAAAAAATTTTTGTCATGGATAATCATCACGTAACGGCCAACAGTTTTCAATCTTGAAAGAACTTTGCCTTTTATAAGTTGTTGAATGCATTTTTGGCATCGAGAATTATGCGAGTGTAATGATTTCGTGCCTCATTTTTAGCCTGTAGATTTTCTGAAATAGGGTTCTTAAGACAATTGTTATGAGTACGGAATTTTCTAGTCTGGCATTATCACAAGGTTTTGAAAACCGAGGTTTATTCTTCGGAGGTTTTGAAGTCTTAATATAAGATGGTTTAAAGGTTTCTATGCCTAGTTGGATTATATTTGAGCTCTGTAAGCATATTTTGGAAAGACCATTGGCAGTGGAGCAAACATCGTTCTAAGGTAAGGTAGAGTAGAAATTCCGCAACCCATCCCAATCAGTGGAAGTATAGTGCCAAATATTCCGATGTTTAACGACACGTGGTAAGTAAGTAAATTCACCGTTGAGATTAGCAAGTCATTAACTGATTATAAAAACCTCTGTTGCTCTACCTTGGGTAGTTGGTTTAAGTAGACCCTAACCATTCTTTATTATGAACTTGAACTGAACAATTGAAAGCTGCTAAGGATAATGATTTCAGAGTAAGGGAATTCAGGGATTGAGAAAATCTCTTTAGCAGAATGAAACTCGAAGAGCTCGTTGAGAGAATTGTCAGAGGAAGAGCGATAGATATAACAATTAAATTTAGTGGAAGTTCTGAGGGCTAGTTTGAGACACAGGATATTGGATTTGTTCGATTCAAGATTCGGAAGCCTTATTTAGGATAGATTATTACGAATTTAAGCGCAAACACCACTGTTCAGGCGGAATGATTTAAGACGTTCATAGGTAGAAAAGAAAAGGTGATTGGTTGCATTTTTACGGCTAATTTTGGTTTGGGTTAAGACGAGAATATTGCAGGATTGGAGATAGTATTGATGTTTTGATGGTTGATGATGCAGAGTCACAAGTACCTATTATCCGGAGATCCGAATAGAGAGGTGTCTTTAATCCGGAATATTTTTCTTAATGAATCATGCATTCACCTGCTGAGAACAATATTTTACATTTCTGTGACTATACATATATTTTTTTGATTAGTTTACCGATCTTTCCCGTTATTACATCTTGGTGAAAAAAAGGTTTAGGCTCTAGGTGTCACTAGATAGTTACGAAATCTGTCAAGTTCTAACATAACAACTAATAAGATAGCATACGTTTAAAATTCGTAAATGTTAAGCAAAGCATGATTCAGAGCTTAAAAGGCTAAAATTTTAACTTTATCTATTTAAATATTTCAACGACTTTTTTTTTTAATTTAATTCTAAAGGAAAAACAAACATGTCAGTCCTTCTCAGACGGCATTTTGATTTATGAGTTAACATATTTGGGAAATTTTAAAAGACAAATTACGAAACCATATAATATATCTGGATTTAACACTTTGTTGCTTTTTTTAAGTAAATTCGGTGGCTTTAAGTTTTATTCGAAAAAAATATTCGTTTATTTTGCAGAATTAAAGGCGATTTTCGGAAACCAGCACGTGATAGCCTTGATAAAATACCTTGATACATGCGCCTCTATAATTAATTCATCTGTCATTTACCAACTAATACAGTACTAATACAGTTTTTTATGAAACCAATTTTCTGAAAACATATTTCAAATAGATCTGTTTTGATGTTTTTTTTTTAAGTCGTCAAGATCTAAAACGAAATGTGCCAGAAATTTAATATATATATTAAAACTAGTATGGGTGGTATTCTACTTAATTATAGGAAGATCAATAATATCTCATATTGAATTTCATGAGGTAAAGGTAATATCTGAGATAACAACCCCCTAGTGATCAAACTTAAAAACAAGTTCGGAAATTAACTTATTGAAGGCAAATGCCTGAATTAATTGAGTCATTTGCCATCCCAGGGTGTCTAAGATTAAGTAACACTTCTGAGTTTAACATGTGAAAAATGCTATATTATTACACAAGATACTAAAATACATCTTAAAATATAAGGTTCTGACTTTTGTCGTTGTAAGTAGGAATAAAGCCATTCTGACTAAGTGTTTATGAAAATTGCAGAAATGAACTTGAGCGTTTTATTCATTAATGAACATAAGATAAATAATAACAATACATGTTCTGCAGGTGTTTATTTTAGTAGGTGCATATAAAAATAGATCTATGAAAAGTGAGTAGTATTATAATAATAATTTTTATTTCCAATAGTTCAACATAATTAATATTAACATACGAAATAAAAGAAAGAAATCCCAGAAGTCCGAAGACTAGTTTGGGACATACTTTTTTCATTTTACTACTTAATTACAAATTTTATAAATAAATACCAAAAACACACTTCAAAATCTAGCCTGTAACACATAAAACATTCAAGGAACGAAGAGTTAACAAAGAACATTTCCATGATTTCAATAACAATTATGTCATATAAAAGAGTTAAATTAATTCTTACACAATTATTTAAGATTAACAAAAACATGAATAGTTTTTCTGGGTTGGTCATGAATCCATTTTCCTAACAGATTTAAATTGTTTGCTTGTACTCGATTCTTTTATATATCTAGGTATCTGACGATAAATATATGGAGACAAGAACCAAGTTGACCGCTGGACGTGCGTTTTTAAAACCTTTAGTGTCACAGTTTGCATTGTATTTTTAAGTCGCGTGTTGTGTGCATGACTAATATTTCCTAGTTCATGCCTGTTTTTAAACTGGGTATTAAGTATCCTACAGACGTATATCTGTCTTATGTCGTATATGTTACTAAGTTTATAAAAATCGTCACTTGGGTAAGTATTGTTTTTTCCATAAATTATCTTTAAAAACATTTTTTGTATTACCTCAAGGGGTTTAACATGCTTTTGATAGGTACCTCCCCAGCTGGAAATTCCATATTGTAAATGTCAATTTACAAAAGCATAGTAAATATTTTTAAGTTGAGGAATATCGAGTATTTTTTTTATTTGTTTAAACTTGTAGAGTATTTGCCTTAGCTTTTTAATTAATAAGTTTACATGACAGTCCCATTTTAAATGTCTGTCTATCTCAACCCCCAAATGTTTAATTCTGTCTGTTTCTTCGATGGTAATTGAATTATTTAGAAAAGATAATGTTTGTATGGAGGAAGTTTATTCTGATTACAGCTGAAGGCAATGCACAAATTTTCTTCAGTTTTTTGTTTTACTCGATTCCATGAACATCCCTCATATAAGATGACCGCATTATCAGCAAATGATGAGATGCATCCCTGGATATCCAAATTTAAAAGACCATTTATATAAAGAGATAATAGCACCGGACCCAGGACAGTACCTTGTGGCACACCGCAGCTCAGATTCTTCTCCCTACTGAAGGTATTATTTATTTTCACGGCCTGTATTCTATTCGCGAGGTAGGATTTAAGAAGATCTAAAGCTATTCCCCTGAAACCAAGATTTTCTAACTCATTAATTAATATGGCATGATTAACGGTATCAAACGCTTTGGTCAAGTACAAAAATAAGCATATCACGTTTTTATCTTTGTCTAAATTGTTATAGATATTGGACGTAAGAAACAAAATAGCATCATCTGTTGACATACCTTTTCTAAAACCAAACTGATTTTTTGATAATAGGCTATACTTATTTATAAAGACTTTTGAAAGATTGGTTATTAACGTTATAGGCCTATAGTTTGTCATGTTTGTAGCATCCCCTTTTTTAAACAATGGTTTTACAATACCCCTTTTCAAACAATCAGGAAAAATGCCTGTAGGGGAACAGCACGCAGTATTATGGATCATTTGTAAGCCTTCCGCCGCTGCAATATCATGTTAAAACTATAAGAGATTGTAATGGAAATTGGGTTATTCAAACAGTTGCTTATTTGGGTTACCTACATACCGAGAGTACATGCTAGCAGAGTACCAATTCCAAGGCAACTCTTATTATTGCAATACACACGATATTAGTATAACAATAATTATTATATTTATATTAAACAAATACACGTATCTATAAATTCGGCTAGATCATTGTAGAAAAGATATATAGTTTTAATCAATAAACCAACACTGCACGAGATGGTTTTGGTTGTTTACTTTATCACGTAGGCGAACATTTGGAATAGTTGGAACATTACATGGCGATCCTGCCAGCCGCGTGTACAAGTGAATAGTGAAAAAAAAAACAGTGATTATGAATAGTAAAAACTAACCATGGGAAAAACCAATTCAAAACACTCTGAAGTCACAGATACCGGAGTTGTGAATTCAAATTTCATCGTAGAAGAAGAATCACTGGCTGTCCCTCACGATATTCGCATAGTTTTTTACTGCCTCGCATTGGGAGCATGGATCCTAGTAGTGATGAAGATTAAAAAAGCATACAGAAGAGGTATTAAAAAGAATTTATCAAGGAGTATAGTTTTGCGCCCGACTGAGGAGACCTGAGTTTCACCCTGACGATTTTTGGCCGCCTAAAAAACGGTCCATCGGGAACGTCAACTGGCGTTCACCAACACTGGCTTCGAGGGAACACTCTAGTTGTTGGCACGCGCCGCTAGAAGTGCATCGATGGACAATTTTGGAAGCAGCTCAGCCAAATTCCGACTCAACTACAACTAGAAAAATGTTAGAGTGTAAGTTTTATATGTATTTATATTTTTTTAAATTAAGGTTATATAGTTATGGTCTTACAAAAATTTAAAGATAGTTATGGATTAGTAGTAAAGTTTTATGAAAAATTGAAAATAAAACCAGTAGACCGCCGTATAAGTTTAAATAGAATAAGTACGCTAACGTTAGAAATAGGGAAATTAGAAGCACAATGTTATAAATTAAAAAAAGAGGTCCAGCTGGAAGCTGTAGTTGACCCAGTAGCGAAAAAAGCACTCCTAGAGTACAGTAACGCTACCAGTGCTTATTTAGTAAAATCTAAAGCACTTTTAGATGAAAGATTGCAAACCCTTGCCCCGGAAGAAAATTTAGCAAACTCAGTTTTTGCAACAGCTAATATGTCTCAAAATTTCGATTTAAAAACTGCAGCGTCCTTGTTGCCCTCTATGGATGGCATCGAGGAGGTTACAAAGCAGTTGATAGATGCTATTGAGTTGTACAGTGACTTTATTAGCAATGACGGGAAGTCGCTATTAATTAAGTATGTCTTGAAAGCTAAGTTAACGCAAAATGCGAAATTAAGATTAAAAAACTCGTATGATAATCTAGAGTCGTTACTAGTAGATATGAAAAAATATTTATTAAGTAAAAAATCTGTAGCAGTCCTTTCGGCTCAAATGTATTGTGTAAAACAAGAATCCAAGACCATTGATGATTATGCTAGAGTTATTGAAACACTTTTACTAGATTTAACAATTGCCCAAGCTGACGGCGATGATGCTGCGTTACCGCTTTTTCGCAATACAAACGAAAACATCGCTATAAGTGCATTTTCGAACGGCTTAAGAAGTAGTGAGTTAGGAGGAAGAATTGACAAAAAAATCGAATTTCCAAACCGGTCCTAATGTGTTTCACATGAGAGGCCGATCTAATAATTTTAATAGGTCTAATAACCATGGTTTTAGGGGTAGATCTAGTCGAGGAAATTTAACTTTTTCTAATAATAACCGTGGCAATTATAGGCCTAGAGGGAGTTTTAATAGTAAACAAAACTACCGTAGTCAACCGGGTCATAGAGGACAAGGCTGGGGGCATTACTACCGCAATAGTCGAGGACGTACATCATCGCGTCATCATGAAGGTCGAGTGTACGTAGCGGATGCCGCCGAGGGCAATGCACAGCAAAACCAAAACATAGGTCAGCAGTTTTTTCGAGACTAATGAATCTAATAAAAATAATACGCACTGTTATGATGTATTTAATTTTAATATGAATGCATTAAATTTCATCATGGTACAGTATAATGGAAGCGAGTTATTATTTTTAATAGATTCAGGCGCGAGCATTTCATGTATTTTTTCGGAATATTTAGGGAACAATGAAAGCATAGATAAAAACAAAAGACTGAAAATAAATGGAATCGCAGGTTCCGCTTATTCGTTAGTTTCTGTGAATATTTCATTTAACATAAGCAAAGAAAAGTTTTGTCATGAATTTGTAGTCATAGACAAATTTGATTCTTATATACAAGGTGTGTTAGGTGCAGATTTTTTAACAATATACAAAGCTATTCTTAACTACGAAACTTTTGCCGTGTCTTTTCAAAAAGGAAATAAAGAAACAGTGGTTTCAATGCATTCTAAATGTGATTATTATACAATAATACCACCACGCTGTGAGGTTTTAAAATATTTTTTTAGTAGAGAAACAGACGATTGTGTGATAATGAGTGATGAAGTGTGCGAAGGAGTGATAGTGGCAAGTATTATAGCAAAATCTGAAAATAATAAGATTCCTGTTAGGATATTGAATGTGACCGAAAAGGAAGTTACGCTTCGTAATTTTCAACCTAATGTTAGAAAGTTATGTGACTATGATATATGTGAATTTAACAAAAATGGCATGTCTGTTGAGCGGGTAGAGAAAGTTCTTTATCCACTAAATACAGCACCATATAATAACGAGGAAGAGAAAAAATCAATCTATAATATTTGTGCTAAATATGCTGATATTTTTCATTTAGACGGTGAACCTCTTACTACAACAAATGTTTATCGCCAACGAATTAGGTTAAAAAGGGATGCAATTCCGGTCTATGTCAAACCTTATCGGTTGCCGCATGCGCAAAAGGAGGACATACATAAACAAGTTGATAAAATGTTAGAGGAAGGTATAATAGAGAGAGAGAGAGCAAAATCTGAATGTTCATCTCCACTTTTAATAGTACCAAAAGAGACTGACAAAAATGGGGGTAAGGGTTGTTTTAGATTACAGATTACTGAATCGGCAATTAAAAGACGACGAGAAGTTTCCATTGCCTAATATTACAGAGATTTTAGATTCCTTATCAGGGGCAATGTATTTTTCTCATTTAGATTTGGCACAGGGATATTATCAGGTAGAGTTACATCCAGATAGCCGACCTTGCACGGCGTTCACTACTGAACAACACAGTTTCAAATGAAAATATTAGCTATGGGAATAAAAATATCCCCAAGCGCATTTTCAAGACTTATGACAGTTGCAATGGCGGGCTTGAATTATGAAGCTTGTTTTATTTATCTTGATGATTTAATAGTTTTCGGCAATTCTCTGCAAAATCATAACAAAAACTTACTTCAAGTGTTCTAACGACTTAGAAAAGTAGGTATTTAGGCCACGTTATATCATCCAAGGGTATCTTACCAGACCCAGACAAAATTTCAGCAATGGTTCATTACCCAGTCCCAAAAAATTCAGACGAAGTAAAGCGCTTCGTAGCGTTTGCTAATTACTATCGAAAATGCATTAGGAATTTTGCCGAGATAGCATATCCATTAAATACTTTATCGCGCAAGGGAAAAGTTTTTAATTGGACAGAAGAATGTGGAAACTCGTTTAAGTTACTAAAGCAGGCACTAATAAAGCCACCAGGATTGCAATATCCTGATTTTTCTGAGAATAACGAATTTTTGCTTAGAACCACGCAAGAGGTTACGCGTTAGGTGCAGTTCTGTCGAATAGGGATGACGGACCAGGGGCGTTCGCATCCAGAAGCTTAAATAAAGCAGAAATAAATTACAGTACCATCGAAAAGGAGCTATTGGCGATTGTGTGAGCTGTTAAGCATTTTAGGCCCTACTTGTTCGCTAAAAAATTTAAAGTATTGACAGATCATCGTCCATTAGTTTATCTATTTAACATGACCAACCTTTCAAGTAGGCTCACCAAATTTAGGCTAGTATTAGAGGAATATGATTTTTCAGTGCATTATGTTAAAGGTTTAGAAAACGTAACAGCAGATGCTCTTTCACGCGTCTCCCTAAGTTCAAATGACTTAAAAAGCATAAGTGAAAGGTTGAATGAAAGTATGAATGTGATGACTCGAGCACAGTGTAAGACTGAGATAGCTACAGCATCAGAGAAACATATCAATGCGTCGAGCGATAATAGACTTGATCACCCTGTTGTCGTCGAAGTATTAAGGCAACCACCTGATACAGTTCAGGTAAGACTTTTATCGGAAGAATACTATTTAAAACTTAAAAATAAATACCTAGGTTCTTATCAGTACTTTAATAATTTTATATATAATGCGAATTCACAAATATTTTATATTAACCAGAATGACCGATCAGCGTACGACTTAGGTACATCGCTGAGGGATCTGGGAGAATTATGCGCAAAAAATTATATTACAGAGCTATGCGTTTTAAGGAACGCAAAGAGTACTGAATTTTTGAAATAAATAAACATAAATTAGAATTAAAAGAAATGGCATTAAAAATAAATGTAATAAAAGATGTCGAACAAATAGAGAATAAAAAGTTGAAACGTTTAATTTTAAACGATTATCATACATTACAGACAGGCGGACATGCAGGTGTACAACGCATGTACAAAAATATAAAACGACAATATTTTTGTCTAGGTTTAAAAAAAGATGTTGAGTATTTCGTTAAAAGATGCGATGAATGTCAAAGATACAAACATTCTTATCAAAAAAAAGTTCCAATGACAATAACAACAACGGCCGAATCGGCATTTCAAAAAATATTTTTAGATATGGTAGGTCCTCTTCCCGTAGATATTCAAAATAACAAATACATTTTAACGCTACAGTGTGATCTCACGAAATTTGTGGAAGGGTATCCATTACCGGATAAGGAGGCACACACTGTTGCGAAATCGTTTGTTGAGAATTTTGTATTACGATACGGTATACCTAGGGAGATTGTTAGGGATTTAGGAACTGAATTTACGGCAAGTATTTTTAAAGAATCATGTAAATTACTTGGTATTCAGCATCTTAAATCAACAGCATATCATCATGAAACTTTGGGTGGACTTGAAAATTCACTCAAACATTTGGGTGCATATCTTCGTATGCATTTTGCCAAAAATATTAAAAACAATTGGGGCGATTGGGTTCAATATTGGTGTTTTGCATATAATAACACAATAAATACAGTAACACGCTATACCGTATGAGCTTGTATTCGGAAAACCAAGTCAAGTACCTTCAAATATCACAAGTACAATTGACCCTATCTATAATTTTGATGACTACCCGTTAGAGCTAAAATTTCGATTGCAAACTGCATGGACTGACGCAAGAACTAATTTGCTAAATTCAAAAACAAAACCGAAAGAAATTTTTGACAGAAAAGTCAAGAATTATGATTACAAAATAGGTGATATGGTTCTTGTTCAAAACAAGACACAAGAAAATAGGCTTCATCCTTTATACAAAGGTCCATATGAAATTTTAGATATTAAAGGATGTAATTTAGTATTAGATATAAAGAAGTCCATAAAAACTTAGTTAAATTGTATTTCATGAATGTACATGTATATATATATATATATATATATATATATATATATATATATATATATATTTTGTGATAAGATTAGAATGTAAATATTTAAAGTTGCAATTTTAAAATAGTGTGAATTCGAAAGATTATTTTTAGGGCATCATATTAGTAGAGTAGAATTATAATTGAGGGTGTGTTGTAATAAAAATGAGAGAATAAAAACAAAATCCAATATACATTTTATTTTTATTTTTGCTCCGTGGGAGGTGTAATGGAAATTGGGTTATTCAAACAGTTGTTTATTTGGGTTACCTACATACCGAGGTTACATGCTAGCAGAGTACCAATTCCAAGGCAACTCTTATTATTGCAATACACGCGATATTAGTATAACAATAATTATTATATTTATATTAAACAAATACACATATCTATAAATTAGGCTAGATCATTGTAGAAAGGAACATATAGTTTTAATTAATAAACCAACAATGCACGAGATGGTTGTGGTTGTTTACTTGATCACGTAGGCGAACCCTTATAGTTGGAACATTACAAGATATGTATTAGCTTCAATCTGATTTCAATAGGGAAATATGTATAGTTGGGCGCTAAATGCGATTTTTTTATGAAAAAATCTAATCTAAAATTATAAAATAGAAGTAGATTTTTCCATTTTCGACCACTTTTTGACGCAAATGCCGTCGCATATAATTTTTTTTCTACAAAATGGCTCTTTATCGCCTTGCATTAATCCTTTGTCTACGTAACTGCAAAATTTGAAATGGTAAATCGTACTCATGTCTTTGTATTTCTGCAGCGCGTGAACCCTTTTGAACCCATTTTTAAACGAAATGTTGTCATGCCCCGGTGCTTTGTTAAGCTTAAGCTCTCCGATGGCATTGACAACCTCGACTTCCTCTGCTGGTTTTAAAAACATTGAATTTATATTTATATTTGATTTAATAACAGAGGAAGCAAGCCTGCCAATACCATCTGCAAGCCTCTGCCCTATTTGAATGAAAAAATAATTAAACCTATCAGCTATTTCCCTTTCTTCTGTAACAGTTTCTCCATCGCAAGTCAGTTTTATGTTTTGACGAGGCTTTTTATTATTGTTGGTAAAAGAATTTACAGTGCTCCAGATTTTTTTAAATTGGATTGACACTCGCTAATTGTTTTTTATAAAAGTCAATTTTTTTAATATCCAATAATTTTTTTATTTTATTTTTAAATGTCTTATAAGTTCATATTCTTGGTTTGTAGGATTTTTGCGGCATATATTATAAAGAATTTGTTTTTTTGCACTGACTAAATAAGGCCTTTTGTAATCCATGGATGTCTCTTTCTCGTCTTTTTATTTACACTATACTTTGTAGTCGCCGACCTAATGTAGTTTTTTAACGTTACTGTGAACTGCTCAAATGCTGAGTTAGTATTTGGATTAAGAAATATATGAGCCCAGTTTTCGTATTTAATAGAGTTAATGAGATGTTTTTCATTAATTTCATGATTTTCTATTTTTTCAGATTGATAATTATTGGTTTCTTTTTGGAGTTTTATGCACGCTGTGATTGGAAGTATAAGAAGGACTCCGCATCCATCAATTCTCCATCCCCGGGTTTCTTTACAAAAATGTGGTCAATGCAGCTCTTAGAATTACCCTGTACGCGCGTATATGTGTTAATTAAAGATACGTATCCCAAACTACTTAACATATTTATGTAATCCTGACTGTATTCCGCATTTGACTTAATATCTATATAGGTATCACCCATAACAAAATGTATATAGTATTCCAGTGTATTATTTTCCAAATAGTTCAAAATATTCTGATTAAATGTAAATGGATTTATGCCTGGGGGCTTGTATAGAGCACTTATATGAATCTCCTTTTTAATTAAGAAAATATTTACAAATTTTAGGTCACCCAATCTGTCTATTTTAAATTCTAACTCATTTATAAACGCATCTTTTACGTATACCAAAACAACATCATTTTGGTTATATTCACCGTTATTGTAGATTGTAGTGTATCCATCCATTCCAAACATATTGACATCTTTCACTTGCCAGGTTTCTGTAAAAAATTATTATATCAAAATCTACATTCATAGTGTGAAAACAGCTCAAATGACCCAGCACTTCATTAAAATTTTTGTTAATGCTTCGAATATTGCTATGAAACATCAAAAAATAGTGATCATAATATTCAATGCTACAAACAAAATCTGAACTACTACTAATGACTTTACACTTTTTCTCTGTTAGAATAAAATCTCATCCATTTAAAATTGGTAAATACATCGTGTTAAAAAAATCACTAAAAATAGATACAGTAAATTTCATAAACAAGAAGTATTATATACACCAAACCAAACATTTGCAACACAAGTCATTTAGTTGAGCAACTGAGCAACTAAACCGATACAAAATTGAAATAAAATAAATTAACCTAACAATATTATAAGACAGTTGAAGTAAAACCATGTTACAATAAGTACTACCAAGAAAATAAAAGATAAACACCATCAGAGAATTCTAGTAAATACCAAAAGCAGTATCGATTGTGTTTATAAAAAAGTACTCATAAATAAAGCACTAAACGCTAACCACCTTTTGAGTTCAAGAATTCAAATTACATTTTGTTTGAGCGATTTCGTAACTTTTCTTTCGTTAAATTTTGAACACTAGTCTTTTGGGTTTGTACTTTATCTCCTCTATTCTTCAACGATGGTGCGACTTTTGGAGTATTAGTATTTAGGTCCCTCTCTTTATCTCTACTGGGGAATGTAGCACTTTTTGGATCTTCAATAGCCTTTTCCTGGTTTGTCCGTTTACCACTAGACAAAGCTTCAAATACTTCTTCTGTAATTTTCGACGGGATTCCTGAAGGTATCGTAAGAGCACTGTTTATACGCGGAGTATTATTTTTTAATTCACAAATTGTGAAAGGTTTATAGTTAATGAATAATTTTGAACCCCTGATATAACAATGATCCGAAGTATTTTTACGAGTTTGATAAAGATATCTTCGAAGAGCATTTTACTCCACCCTTTGATCCTCAGTCAGATCATCTGCGAAGGCTATGTCAGTTTCTTTTAATTTTTTTACTTCTCTAAAGATTGACTTCCTAATTTGATAACTGGTTAGTTCAACTTTGATAGGGTTTGATTTTCGTATTTAATAAACGTCACTAATATGCGATTTATCAATATTTATTTCAAGAAGTTCGCTTATTTTTTGAGCTATAGCACACTCGGATATCACTGATAAATCTAGGTTAAATATTACAAAATTTTTCTTTTTATTATTTCTTTCAATCCTCTCAATTTTCAGTTTAAAAATTGATTTTCTTTTTCAGTTGGTTTATCTGATTGTTTAGCTTTTCTAGTTTCAATAAGATTCTAATTTTCTAAAACTTTTTATTTCAATCTTATTCTCTTTCAGTTCGGCATATAAAGTATTTAGATTAATTTCCTGCGTTGATTGCATATTCCCTTATATTTATCGGTATTTATTGGTTATTGATACACAAAGAGAAAGAAAATCAACTGCCCAGTCCAGCAATCACAATTTCCCCTCCAACAAGTGTGAAAACCAGTCGTGTACGTACTTCTTTAGTGTGTACCGTTCCCAAATCACGGATAAGAAATTGTTATAACTGATAACAGCTGTTATTCATTTTTAGGAATTACAATTTTATATCGTGTTATCGAGATTTTAACTTAAATATTTTGCATGTACAGGGTGTCCGGATTTAGTTGCAAAAGCAGGGTGTCTCGCTTATTTTTAAAGATAGAACCTTGCGGTTTTCACGAACCTGAGCTAATTTTTTGTGAAACTCATGAAGCCGTAAACAAAATTTTCATAGCCTTCTTCGTTTATGAGATACAGGGCGAAATAGAAAATTTTGCATTTTGGGACCCCCCTCGTATCTCGGTAATCCTTAAATTAGGTTGCGTCCTTTCTGGATATCTAAATAAAAATTAAGCAATAGTATTTCAACATACCTTAAAATTAACTAATTACCTGTTAAAATACATCTCAGAAGCCGCTTCAACATTTTCATTACTTAATATAAAACAAGCTAACATATCGTACTTTTCATAATGTTCGAAAGTTTGGGTTTCTTCCTTAATAATACAAATATATTTTTACACAATAAATAAATACAAAAAACTAGCGCTACTATATACTACTATATTTTATATACGCGTACAAAATTGGGAAATGTCATTTGCTTCCAAGAAAACAAAAGAAAACGGCATCGTTTTGCATGGCCTACTGCAAAATTTGGGATAAATATAAAAATTAGGATTTTTGTTGTTGTTTATTAAAATAGACCCATACTATTATATATTTTTGAGAAGCTTTTAAAAGGACAAATCAATTTCTGGACAAATATACAGGGTGTCCCATTTAAAAAAACACAACTTTGGGTCATAACTAAAAAATAACAACTCAAATGAAAAATATGACTACGCCACTGGATCCAGCGTAAAAAACTGCATAAGCGGCAATTTTTCCCTTTGCGTTAAGTTAAAGGATAACCGAGATACGAGGGGGGTCCCAAAATGCTAAATTTTCTATTTCGCCCTGTATCTCATAAACGAAGAAGGCTAACCGCAAGGTTCTATCTTTAAAAATAGGCGAGATACCCTGCTTTTGCAACCAAATCCGGACACCCTGTACATACAATATCCGATATTTCCATGTGTTATGATTCTCTTCATTTTTATTTCACTATTTTATTCACAAAACATAAATTTGCAGTAATCTAACACATATATGTGTATTGTAAAGGCAATCACACACATATATGTATAAGATACAAGATAACGTAAAATTAAAAATATACAGTATGTTCCCGGACGAGGTTTACACGAGGACAAATGGGGACATATTGTATAAATAAAAATATATTTTAATTTAAGCCCAATTCAGTTTGGCTATCACTGGTATCAAGTAAGGTATATTAAGATATATTAAGCTAAGCTATATTATTTGCATACAATTATCAATCTTTGACAATTCTATTCAGAGAAAAGTGGTACAAGTCTTATTACTTGTTTTTATCACATTTGCTTGCAACCGGTTTTTGCACCTGACGTTTTTTTTGCGTTGTCACTTGCTGGAAGTTATAATATGCCAAACATTTAAACCATTTTTTATCATATTAAGGGAAAACTTTCGAAAAATCCAGAAGTCGGGTTTTCGATTATTATTTTTGTAAGCCATTGACCGAAGAACTGTATTAAATAGTTTATCCCTTTAAAAGCAATTTCAAAAAATTCCTTTCTTATCTGTGACCTATATCACAAAAAAACCGACCATGCCAAATATAAACGAATAAGAATAGGAAACGGCTGTGTACACGTAGAGGTAAAATGGGAATGTAGACAATTTTGTATTTCGTGTAACTTTTTTATTTAATTAAAAACATAGCAGAGCGATTTCGGCTTTCGCCATCATCAGTGTCACCTGAAAGCAAGGAAATCACTTTCTTTAAATGGTAAGGATTAAAAAGATAGAATTATTATAAATTGAATATTTTAAGGGAATAGAACAATTTTTATAAAATGCAAAGAAAGTTGAGGAGAGAATTAGATGAATTATTTGTATAATTAAGTGGTGAAGATAAAAGACATATTGCTAATAGAACTAAGATATCTAGGTAATGAAATTTATGAAATTTATAACATAATTGGAAACTGCAACAATTATAGTTATTTGGGAAAAATGTGTTTTAAATTCTTTTCAAAAGATGTATGATGTACTTGCTTAGTCAGGTAAGCACAGGAAATCCAAAGAACGAACATGATGAGACAAAACAGTGAACATTTAAAATATATTAAAATATCAAAAAGGGTGTGTTATTTCACCCCTTTTGGCGATTTAAACCATGAGATCTTGAAACTTTAACACATGGTCGCTTCAAATGACAAATCTGTTTGTAGGTTAAATCTAAAGGGGAAGTTAACTACGTTAGGTTGGCTACATGTAAAAACAATTAAATGTGACAAAACAAAACGATGTCATTAAAGTATGGAAATTTTAAGCCAGAATCTTAAGAAACTAGGTCAAAAGAAGAAAATTAATGTAGTAAATTCAAAGTTTTACATATAATATTAAAAACTTGGAAAATTTAAAATCTAGTTACAAATTGTTAAAGGAATTTGTTAATAATGCAGGGTTGGATCTAGCAGAATTAAAACACATATTTGTCTGGTATTGTAGATTTTTGCACTCAACAGATTCTGACTAAAATTAATGTAAATTTGCATCACATGCGTCTCCTTCTTCGAATTTGCTCATTTTTATGAATTGTTTAAAATTTAAAATAATAAAAGAAGAATAAATACGCCTTTTAAATTGTGATAAATTTTAGGCGCATCTGCCATCTTGAATTTCACTAAAATGTCAAAAATTTATGTTCCAGCCTCTAGCTTATTTATTTCTCTTTTAAACAAGTCCAAAACAAATTAAATCGGTCAAGTAGCAAATAAGTTACAGAGGAAAAACAAAATTCCAGTGTCTTTTGGACCACCCTATATATATATATATATATCTATATCTATATATATCTATATATATATCTATATGTATATATATATATCTATATATATATATCTATATATATATATACATATATAATATATATATAAATATATATATAGGGTGGTCCAAAAGAAACTGGAATTTTGTTTTTCCTCTGTAACTTGTTTGCTACTTGACCGATTTAATTTGTTTTGAACTTGTTTAAAAGAGAAATAAATAAGCTAGAGGCTCAAACATAAATTTTTGACATTTTAGTGAAGTTCAAGGTGGCAGATGTGCTTAAAATCTACCATAATTTAAAAGGCGTATTTATTCTTCTTTTATTATTTTAAATTTTAAACAATTCATAAAAATGAGCAAATTCGAAGAATGAGACGTATGTGATGCAAATTTACATTGATTTTAGTCAGAATCTGTTGAGTGCAAAAATCTACAATACCAGACAAGTATGTGTTTTAATTCTGCTAGATCCAACCCTGCATTATTAACAAATTCCTTTAACAGTTTGTAACTAGATTTTAAATTTTCCAAGTTTTTAATATTATATGTAAACCTTTAAATTTTTTACATTAATTTTCTCCTTTTGACCTAGTTTCTTAAGATTCTGGCTTAAAATTTCCATACTTTAATGACATCGTTTTGTTTTGTCACATTTAATTGTTTTTACATGTAGCCAACCTAACGTAGTTGACTTCCCCTTTAGATTTAACCTACAAAAATATTTGTCATTTGAAGCGACCATGTGTTAAAGTTTCAAGATCTCATGGTTTAAATCGCCAAAAGGGGTGAAATAACACACCCTTTTTAATATTTTAATATATTTTAAATATTCACTGTTTTGTCTCATCATGTTCGTTCTTTGGATTTCCTGTGCTTACCTGACTAAGCAAGTACATCATACATCTTTCGAAAATAATTTAAAACACATTTTTCCCAAATAACTATAATTGTTGCAATTTCCAATTATGTTATAAATTTCATAAATTTCATTACCTAGATATCTCAGTTCTATTAGCAATATGTCTTTTATCTTCACCACTTAAGTATACAAATAATTCATTTAATTCTCTCCTCAAATTTCTTTGCATTTTATAAAAATTTTTCTTTACCCTTAAAATATTCAATTTATAATAATTCTATCTTTTTAATCCTTGCCATTTAAAGAAAGTAATTTCCTTGCTTTCAGGTGACACTGATGATGGCGAAAGCCGAAATCGCTCTGCTATGTTTTTAATTAAATAAAAAAATTACACAAAATTGTCTACATTCCTATTTTACCTCTGGCATGGTCGGTTTTTTTTGTGATATAGGTCACAGATAAGAAAAGAATTTTTTGAAATTGCTTCTAAAGGGATAAACTATTTAATACAGTTCTTCGATCAATGGTGAAATGTGTTTTTATTTTTTTATAATATATATTGAACTAAATGTGAATGATTTCTTCATTAAAGGATTTAATTCTAAAATAAATTTCTCCTTAAGGGGTACCTAGAAAGTATATATTTAACTAAATGTGATTTTAAGACAATTCCTTTGCCAATGGCTTTTAACAATAATTATTTAGAAACAATCACCACAATACTCAAAATTCCACCTTTAAAGGCGTAATAAATGAGTTTTTTAAACTCATTTATTACTCTTTCGTTCACGGCTTTCAAAAATATTTATTTAAAAATCAGTTTCTCAATTTTTTAAAATTCCGCCCCTAAGTGGTTTAACAATACTTCTTTAAATACATTTTAAAGAAGATTTTAAGATTATTTCGTAGATGACGTAATAATCTACCATTAAGGCGTAAAAACTTGCAAAACAGTAATATTTTTTCAATCTCATCAACTAAATGAGATTTTAAAACGATTCTTTCGAAATTCTACCCTGAAGGGGTTAACATTTATTATTTAAAAATATTTGTAAAGTCCATTTAAATCAAATTGAAGAATTTGCAAGGTTAGGAAATATTTCTTTAATATTTTATGTTGTTATTATAATATATTTTTATGAATTATTGTTTTAAGAGTTACACTTACAAATATAGTACACATGGTACAAAATATGTACTTTGTATTTTCTTAAAGTGCGGTATTTTAAATCTTGACACAAAAACGGCCGGACCCCTTAGAACGGCCCTGGTACGAATGTTTTAAATGTTTGGCATATTATAACTTCCAGCAAATGACAACGCAAAAAAAACGTCAGGTGCAAAAGCCGGTTGCAAGCAAAAGCAAAAAACAAGTAATAAGACTTGTAACACTTTTCTCTGAATAGAATTGTACCGTGTAAAAGCTGGAAGAATTCCATTCAGCGTACTATAAGTGTCAAAGATTGATAAATGTATGCAAATAATATAGCTTAGCTTAATATATCTTAATATACCTTACTGGATACCAGTGATAGCCAAACTGAATTGGGCTTAAATTAAAATATATTTTTATTAATACAATATGTCCCCATTTGTCCTCTTGTAAACCTCGTCCGGGAACATACTGTATATTTTTAATTTTATGTTATCTGGTATCTTATACATATATGTGTGTAGTTGTCTTTACAATACACATATATGTGGTAGATTACTGCAAATTTACGTTTTGTGAATAAAATATTGAAATATAAATGAAGATAATCATAACACATGGAAATATCGGATATTGTATGTACATGCAAAATATTTAAGTTAAAATCTCGATAACACGATATAAATTTGTAATTCCTAAAAATGAATAACAGCTGTTATCAGTTAAACAATTTCTTATCCGTGATTTGGGAACGGTACAAACTAAAGAAGTACGTACACGACTGGTTTTCACATTTGTTGGAGGGGAAATTGTGATTTCTGGACTGAACAGTTGATTTTCGTTCTCTTTGTGTATCAATAACCAATAAATACCGATTAATATAAGGGAGTATGCAATCAACGCAGGAAATTAATCTAAATACTTTATATGCCGAACTGAAAGAGAATAAGGTTGAAATAAAAAGTTTTAGAAAATTAGAATCTTATTGAAACTAGAAAAGCTAAACAATCGAATAAACCAACTGGAAAAAGAAAATCAATTTTTAAAACTGAAAATTAAGAGGATTGAAAGAAATAATAAAAAGAAAAATTTTGTAATATTTAACCTATAGTGTGCTATAGCTATTTCAAAAAGCGAACTTCTTGAAATAAATATTGATAAATCGCATATTAGTGACGTTTATCAAATAGGAAAATCAGTCCCTATCAAGGTTGAACTAACCAGTTATCAAATTAGATCGGTCAAGTAGCAAATAAGTTACAGAGGAAAAATAAAATTCCAGTTTCTTTTGGACCACCCTATATATATATATATATATATATATATATACATCTATATATATATATATATATATATTATATATATATATATATATATATATATATATATATATATATATATATATATATATATATATATATATATATATATATATATATATATATATATATATATATATATATATATATATATATATATATATATATATATATATATATATATATATATATATATATATATATATATATATATATATATATATATATATATATATATATATATATATATATATATATATATATATATATATATATATATATATATATATATATATATATATATATATATATATATATATATATATATATATATATATATATATATATATATATATATATATATATATATATATATATATATATATATATATATATATATATATATATATATATATATATATCGATGCGTAGACAAATCATCTACGAACTATTTAGATACGTAATATCAGCAAATATATTTTATAAATAAAAAGTTAAATTGAAATTTATTTTAACTTTGTATAGATACGTTAGCTACTAGCTAATTAGTTTTAGCTATCGGGGCCTCCCCATCATGCCGGACTTTACAGCAAAACATTTTCTTAATAGAAATAATTATTTCTATGGTTATCTTTGTGCATGCATGGTTGCGCCAAAATAGTTGAATTTAATGAATTAAGCAGAGCGATGGTGTACTAGCTATTATTAAAATGTATAAGGACGTTTTCCAAACACAAATAGCTGTTTTATATAAAATGCTATATATTTTTACACCTACTTGCTATCCTTATTAATTCCCTCAGCCTTATTGCAACAAGCTATAAAGTAATACCCCCTCAAGTTTTCTGATTTTTTTTCACTCTTATCTAATTCCATATTCTAATTTCCAGTATCTTTCAAATGTGGTGACAAAAATTCTTTGAAAAGAATTGAAAAAGTCATTCCGAAAAATACAGTTGTTAGGTTTTAAGTTCTTGAGTATTTTTTGAAATATAGCCATTTTAAGTGATAGTATTTGAATTAATTTGAAAATAGAAATCAATAACTTTTAATAGGAGGCCACAGTAACAATATTTGCAAATTAATATCGTTGAGTAATTGATAATGGTCAATAAAGTTGTCAATCCAACTTATTCGCTTCTTTTTAACAATTTTACTTAAAAAATGATGTTTTCTATTAAACAAAAATAAGAAATTATTTGTTTGTTTATTGAGAATAATTGCAAACCATATAATATAGGCGCGCTATTGTCAAAACTCACCAGACTAAGATTTTCTTAACTATATTTTGCCCAGAATAATATTGAATTAATTAACTAGGTCACGATACACATACTTTTGCTGGGAGTAAGCAGAATTTCTATTAAAAATAACAACTCGAAATACGGTAGATTCAGACTTGACTTGAGCCTCTTATTCACCCTAAGTGTTTTCGAAACTTCCGTAAATTACCTACCAGTTGGGATACGCACTCTGGGGAACCCTACATAAGCCTGTCTACTAAAGTTAATATGCTCAAGTTGTATAAAGGCCCAGTAAGACTGTTTATTCAAAAAAGTCGCCAAAGTAAAGAGAAGATGTACGCGCTATTTCAATAACTAAATATAAATTAATTCCAGCAAATACACAGCTCTACTTTGTTATATAAAAAGTATTTTTTATCTAACTTCACGTGATTATATCCGCAAAGTTTAAAAAAATATATGGATATAGACGTTCTCTTAAGCTGTTCAAAAATTAACAAAAATGCATGATAACAAAAGACTGAACTTCTGTAATTTAATGTTGATTCGATTGAATAATAATATAGACAAAATATTATGGACGGAAAATTTAAGTCTTTCAACAAGGATATATGTGAAAAGGCATACGATTTCAGGGTCTAAAGATGGTTAACGTATGGTGTGAACTGCTGGAAAATAAAATACTAGGACTACACTTTGCTGAACTCACATTGCCTGATCCGTTGTTTGTTAAAGAAATATCCAAATACAATTATCTAACATGACGGTGCTCCACTACATGTGACACAAAAAATTCGCTTTTTATAAAGCAGGAATTTTGACGAGTGAATTTGAAAAGACGGTACTATTGCATAGCCTTCAAACAATCCTGATTTAACGCGTATCGACAATTTTTTGTGGGGTTATACTAAAAAAAAAGTTTGCCACTTCATTAGTTTATAAACTTTCCTTTTTTTACTGTTATTTCTATTTAGTTAGCGAATAAAACTCATTCTTTTTGTTGGTTTAATCTAGTTCAAATATACAGCAAAATTGCAGATTCTTTGGGTGAAAATATTGTGATTTAAATAAACTTACGTCAGCTCAAAAGTTGGTAATAACTGAGATACAAGGTGTCAAAGTTGTAATTTTCAATTTTCATTTCGTTTCTCCTTAATAATTTATCAACACGGTGACAGAGCGGCATGAAATTAGGAATTCGGTTTTTTTTGAGGCAAGAAATTCAAATCTGTTCTTAGTTCGGATGCCACCGGTAGAGAGCGCCACTTACGGTACATTAATCTCTTTAAAAGACGTTTTCAAAAAACATATTTTTTGTAAACGTCGCTCCGAGTGTCCGTTTTTCTGATATCTGTGTATCAATTATTCAGTAGACCTTTTCAAATTGCCAAAAGTAAATTTTTTATTGAAATACATGGCTACAACAATAATATCAACGGGAAAACAATGGTATAAAAACAAGAACATTTAAAAAAAGAGGATACCTTTCGTGTTCAAAGTGATTTCCATTTACCTCATTACATTTAACAACCCGTTTGCTAAACGACCATCTTATTTTTAATAATAAACAATCATTTCGAAACCGTTCCACAGCATTCACAATTTTATTCCATAATTCTTCTCGAGTCTTCACTGCCTCTTTATACACGAGCGACTTCTCATATCACCATACAAAAAAATCAAGTGGATTGAAATCGGGGTGCCGGCGCCGGCCGTGGCGGACAAGGCATCTGGCTTCCATGGCCTATCCAGCGACGAGGAAATTGAATATTTAGATAATCTCTGACAGGTCTAGAGAAGTGTGCTAGGGCTTCATCCTGAATCAGTAGCATGCTTTGCACTGGTTCTAAAAAAAACTCATTAAAATATTCGGGTAACTGTGTTCTTAGTTATCAATAATGTCGCACCAAAAGTTAATATTAAACTCATGTTTAATATGTGGCTATTAAATACGGATTTTCTAAATCATATGCATGTTTATTTCTAAAGTTGAAAAAGCCTGTACCTGTAAATATTGCTTCATCTGTAAAAAATATTTTGTTTGAAAATAACGAGTCGGCAATGTCAGTCTACCTGGCAAACCAGCTGGCAAAAGATAGATCCTGCACTGGCGTGAAATGTAATGGATACAGTCCCTGTTCATAAAGGATTTTGTAAACAGTGGACTTGCGTATGCCAGTTCTCGCAGCAGGGGCGGCTTGTGGTATTGGAAAGGAAAAATGAATTCAAATGTTTCTGAAAAAAAAAATATGTTCTGAAGATCCTCTAAAAAAGTTTTTAAACCTACTGCTCCTCCAATTGATGTCTGATCGAAATACTAATAATAAAATTAAAAGTCTCAAGTAATTTGTCCTTATTGTTATTAACTGTCAAAACTGCGCGTAAAGTAAAATTCCAACGAGTTGCTACATTAGTAGGTATGCGATTTCCTCCAATTTGTTCTAACACTTGGGTCCGCTTTGTCGGTTTAGAAAAATATGATGAAAAACCTGATAGGGTTGAGAAAAATACTTTAACCTGATGAATTAAACTGCACGCATTACTTAAAACCAAATTAAATACATGTGCATAGCAATGAGTAAGCAATGCTTGTGGTGCTACAGATTTAATTTTTGTCTGTAAACCGTTTATTTCTTCCGAGATTACGCAAACCCCATCATATGTTTGAGCCACTAATTTCGAATGCAAGTCAAATTTTTCGAGTTTAGTGGATAAAAATTGAAATAAATCTTGCGCAGAACGACTATAACTTACGTTATAAAATTTCATGAATCGCTCAACAACAAAACTCATTATGCTTTGGCATTGTCTACTTATGAAATCTATCAAAAAATATGTGAAACACGTCTTGTCATGGCAGTAAATACTAGCAAAGTTTGACAGTAACTAAGTGTATATCGTTTTTTACTGCAACTGACATCTGATTTAATAACAGCCTACTTCGATAAAAAATTTACATTTAGGAATTTGAAAAGGTGTAGTGAATTACGACATTTACAAAATATACCTTTTTGCGTAAAAAAAGTGGAAAATAGACAATCTTTAATATCTAGGCTAATACACAACAGATTGATCATTTATAATGTAACGAAAAATGACGGATAATTGTGAATGGCAGCTTACGTCAGTGGTTTTATCAACTTGCCAGGAAAAAAACAAAGAATTTGAAATTTCGTCCTCATTTTTTTTTATTTACAACATAAGCAACTGAATCAATTAATTCATTTTGAATGGTTTCAGATGTCCCAGAAAAAACTGATCTATTATCATTATCATGTTCTAAAAATGTTTTTAAATTTGTGTCATATTTACTAAAAAGAATAACTAGCTCTGAAATTTCCGCGATTTAAAGATTCATTTGATTCATCATGTCCCCTGAAGTAAGTAATGTCAATAAAACTTTTTAAAATTTGTCGGTTCTCTTTAACCCTAGCAATAAAATTTTCAATTTCTGTTTTACACGCATTATTTATTGCTGAGGCGATATTTTGCTTTTGTTTTCTCATGAGAGTAAGCTTGCAATTTGAAGTAATTTTATTGTGT
The DNA here is from genome assembly GCA_030620095.1 of Kuschelorhynchus macadamiae. NCBI lineage: Eukaryota > Metazoa > Arthropoda > Insecta > Coleoptera > Curculionidae > Kuschelorhynchus > Kuschelorhynchus macadamiae. Next base: position 96,794 of record JAUTXW010000086.1, read on the forward strand.
AGTAACAGACCCCGAGACAAATATTTTAAATAACTATAACTACTTTTTGACCAAACTTTGTCGTTATTATTTGTTGCAAATGAAATACATGGCCAATAAAATAATTTACTTAATGTTACGCTACCAGTCAGCCAGTCGTACTTTTCTTACCAAGTGTTATGAAAGACCCGATTTAGTCTTTAAGCCACCTATAGCGACAAGACGTTTACTTAAATCTGGAACAGGTTGTTTTACTTCTTTAACTATGTATAATTTATCTTCATAGGAGTGACTTGAAAAATTCGGCTGATTTATTAAAAAATTTACAAGATCACAAGCATTGCGAATATTTACATTTACTTAGGGAAGTTGTAACGCTGCGCTAGGTACCGCTAAATCCATTTTTCTATAATGGGTAACTGGAAAATTTCAATCAAATTAAATCCGAAAATTCAGACACCGCTATTGAAACTGAAAATCACTGACCACTCCACTGTTTACACTTTACTTAGTTACTAGCTAATATAAATATGCAATCGACATAAATAATAAATTAAAATTAAGAGATCACTGCAACCTGTAACCGAATCAAAACAATGCGGAAAACGGCAAACGTAACGTACCTATTCCAACTACCTAATTAAAACTAACCCAAACCACGTGCAATTTCAATTTTCAATCTGTTAACGGCTGTTTGTCCAATCAGCCAATCGGAAATATGTCGCTTATTTCCTTTAAATTTACATTAGAGGCATGCCTCAAAAGAATCTTTTTATGGGCTGACCTTACTTAAAGCTTAACTCGGCTAGATTATTATGCGCCACCTGCTTACACACATATTAGTCATACGCCGGAGAAGGAAGCGCGAGGCATGCCTCTAACAAAAACTCTTCTAAAGAAGAAATGAGATGCACTCACAGAACCCGTCCGATATGAGGATTGATGATGCGCATTTGGATTGGAGTAAGGCAAAAGGCAGGGCTTTATTTTATAAATTTCTCATGACGCAAAATTATGCTGCAAATGCTTATGGATGCAAATAGTAAAAATATAAAATTCAGATTAAAGAAGTGAAGAATAATTTTCCAAATTTATTGGTGAGGCACTGCCTCATCTGCCTCATGGTACAAGCTGCCCCTGTCTCGCAGAAAGGTGTCTAGTACTTAATAAAGCGCTTTCGGCTACGCGGTTCAGAATTTATTTTTCCTGATAGAGAGTTATAGTCTTAGGGCGTCCTGCAGTCTTCTTTCTTGAAAAATTTTCCTGTCTGCGTTGTGGATACATTTTTATATCGTACATGGGCTCTGCGTCTACTAAAGTTTTTCTGTACAGATACACACACCATATCCCACATCTCTTCGTTGGAAAACTCATTATGCTTTGGCATTGTGTAAAAATATGTGAAACACGTCTTGTCATGGCAGCAAATATTAGCAAAGTTTGACAGTAACTAAGTGTGTACCGTTTTTTACTGCAACTGACATCTGATTTAATAACAGCCTACTTCGATAAAAAATGTACATTTGGAAATTTGAAAAGGTGTAGTGAATTACGACATTTACAAAATATACCTTTTTCCGTAAAAAAAGTATAAAATAGACAATCTTTAACATTTAGGCTAATACACCGTGACACAAAGAAGTTATGTCATTTTGAATAAATTTAATGTACCGTAAGTGGCGCCCTCTATAAGTAGCATCCGAACTAATAACATATTTAAATTTCTCGCCTCAAAGAATCTCTGAATTCCTAATTTCATGCCGTTTTGGTATCCTGGTGATTATTAAGAAAAAACGAAATGAAAGTTACAACTTTGACACTATGTATCTCGGTTATTAATAACTTTTAGTAAGTAAGTTTGGTTAAACCGCAATATTTTTACCAAAAGAATCTGCAGATATCTGTATATTACTTGCCTTTAAACTCTACTTCCAAATTAAGTTTAAATTTAATTTTTCCATTAAAAAAACTGTTTTTGTCATTACCTGTACATGGTTGATGATAATTTATAGTGGTCAGCCGGTACATTTTCAGTTTTAAAAACACTAACGATACAAAATTTAAGAAGGCAAACTTATTTAAGTCCCCTCATAAATGTTGAATTACTGCCATACTAGTATATAACTTGCACTGTGTTGCTGGTCCAGTACAGTCGTTCTCTTCTTTCCAGGTGTTGATAATTCCCAGAACATCTACAAAAGCCATCATGATAATGGCTATTTCCTTTGCGAACATGCTGTTCCCACTTCTCTGTCTAGTAAATCATATAAGGACCAATTCGGTGAACTATGAAAAACTAAATGTGACTTGTGAAAATTTGGCTCTGGAAAACACAACCCCATCTAATTTATATTTCAACAAGCCGACAGATGCTTCTTGCGATGAGAATGAAAATACTTCCAACACGGTAACCATTGGATTTCTAGGAGCCTACGGTCAAGCTCAGGTACTGCTGGGAGCACTTCCACTGGCCGTTGAAGCTGTCAACAAAGATGAAAGTAAGTGTATTAAAAATAATGTGCAAAAAAGTTAGGATATTGAAAATAGTCATCAATTTTAATAAATCGATAACTTTTTTAAAAATTAATATCTCAAATTGTAAAAAAGATTTGGATAGCTTCTTTCTTTGCCATTTAGAAACGCATATGAAAGTTATGTAATTGTATATTACATAACGAAAATAGTAAGTGGGTTTGTAATAAGCTAATTACCATTTAAATTGTGTACTATACTTTTTCTATGACTATTTTTAAAATACCGGGCGATAGGTTGTTTAAAAAAATAATTATTACCGATTTGAACCCCAAATCTAAAATAATGTCGCTGTCACCGGTCAATACAAACAATAAAAAATATCAAAAAATAAAAACAAAGGTAACGCGATGGAGATAAATATCGTGATTTGAGTGGTTCAAGGCTAATTTGGTTACCACATTATGTAATGTGAGAATAGTTTTACTTATTGAGCAAACTGTACGTAAGAGGATGTTGGCAAATGCAGGAGTAGAAACATATTTGAGAAAATTTATACACTTACAATAGAATGACTACGCGCATCTTGCCTGACGTCACGTCGAAGCATAGTCTAACTTTGGGGGAGATGGTGAATAAAATTTTATTAGGCCGCATTTTTTCAAAAAATATATTTAAACAAAATTACATACATCTGTAAGGCATCGCATATTTGTAAACTTAAACGTACAGATAAATTAAATACCATTTGGTTTACGAAAATAAACAACTCAGAATAAAAAAAAAACAGCTCATTCGCCATATCACCACAGATGTATGGGTTAGGTGGTGAATGATATATGGGCCATATGGTGACTGTAAAAATAACAATAGCGATGTCACCACTTTAATTTTGTTTGCGTTTGGATACACATTTTTCATATTTTGTGCAATCTTCGTGTAGCTAGCGCTCGCACCGCACACATTTAATCCAGTCAATGCTCTTCTTGGTGGCTTTATATTCTTCTCCACATCCTGCTCAGTAATCATTGCCATCATCATTTATTTCTTTCAGGTTCACTATCATCTGATGTGTCAGGAATTTCTAACTTCTTCTTTTTGAACGTGGTTTTAGTTTCTTTCCCCTTCTTCTTTTCTTTTACCCTTTTGTTGCTCTGTAACAGCATTTTCCCCCTTACAATCTTTAGATTGTTTTCTTTATATAGGGCAGTTGCAAACATTATTTATTAAAACTTATTTTCTTAAAATGATCCACTTTTGCAGAGAGCAGCTAAAACAGAACCAGACTTGGCAGCAGTGGCGGCTCCTCCGTTAGTTCACATGGTCAATGACCCCCCAATAAATATTTCCAAACAGAAAATAAATAATTCATATTTTTTTAATTTCTTTTAAATTTGGAAATTTTTTCTATTATTCTAATTATTCTAAACTCGTTGAACGTTCACTTGATTCCTCTGCTCTCGCACTATCGATGCTTCGCGCAGTGATCTCCGGAGGTTTCGTTTTGTTGGAGCAGGATGGCCACGATCACCTAGTGTTTATAAACGAAGGCGAGTTTTTCCCGAGTTTCCCGATCGAATTCGCACATGGACGCATAGGTAATATATAGCTTACGTTGGCAAATTTTGGGTCAACAGCCGCGCCGAAGAAACTTAAACATTTTTGTCAGTTGATGCCTTTAATGTGATTTGTGTGATAGGTTGTGGTTACGATTGCGTATTTTTCTAGAAATTATTTGATTTTCAAGACTTATTTGTTGATCTTGTAGTTTAAATTAATCGAAAAATATAATGTTTCAAAGAATGGTAGCCAAAGTGGTTAAGAATATTAAGACTTTAATAGCCGCTAGTGAGCTAAACTTTGAGAAAACTTAAAATTCGGCAGACCAGTAAAGGCAAAAACAAAAATGGAAATCGTTATTTTAGTAAAAATATGTACAGGGTTTTCCCGAATATTTTTCCACCCACCTAGAGAGTTTATTTGAATAGATACGGAAATGTCGTTAAAAAAAAGTTGTTGGGTTTTTTATGAAGATTTAGAATATTATATCATTAGTACGAAAATATTATTGGAAATGTCAAATTTTGACAGGTTGTCAGTTTTTTTAAATGAAACACCCTGTATATTAAATCATATTCTTGAAGATTTTTTTTTCTAATTTCGAATATATATACTTTTAACATATTCTGTCAATAAGTTTTGGATATATAAGTGTTTAAACATTAAAGAAATGGTAAGGTAATTTGCGCTAAAACATAGTGACCCATGGTCAAGACAATTGCAATGAACGACGCCTTTTTGACGTTTTCCGGCAGAAGTAATTGTTTACGAGCATTTTTAATATCTAATACGTTGGACGAAGGGTTATTCGGAAGAAGAGAATCTCGACATGATAGAATTATTTTATTGACATGGTAAAAATGTCATAGACGGTTTCCAGATAGACCAACACCGACTTCTACGACAATATTAAACATCGCTAAACATTTGACCGAAAAAAAAAAACTTAAGCGAAAAGTTAGAGTAGTGGAAAGAAACGCTGAAGAAGATTTAAATATTTTATTATATTTTGAAGGTAATTTTGAAACTTTTGTGTTAAGATAATTTATTTATCTTATTTATTTTTGTTTTAGAAAATCTTGAGCGCTCTATTCCCGATGCAGCCACTTTTTTTAACAAATCATGGCATAAAATCCACTCATTTCTAAAACATTATAAATATAAGCCATATAAGTTTTTACCTACTCAAGAATTAACCGATCAAAATAAAATAGACCTATTACACTTCTGGCAAGAAATAGAAAAACATGTTGTAATGAACCAACTAAATCTGTCAAACATAATTTTCACTGACGAGGCAACATTTACCTCTAGAGGCATGTTTAACCGGAAAAATAAGCATTTTTGGTCAAAAGAAAACCCGCGAGCTCTTCAGGCGGTCAAAATTCAGGGAAGAAGATCCCTACATGTTTGGTGGGGCCTTCTTAACAATCATTTTATTGGACCTATATTTTTAAATGGGAATTTAACCGGACAAAGGTATCGGGAGTTATTAGAAAACGAAATCAAGGGGCATTTAGAACAACTACCGATTAATTCATACCTGAATTTGATATGGCAACAAGATGGTGCCCCTCCTCATAATGTCCAGCCGGTCACCAATTTTTTAAATGACAGGTATCCATTTTGGATTGGAAGACATGGACCATTAAGCTGGCCAGCAAATAATCCCGATCTCTCTCCACTGGACATATTTTTGTGGGATTATCTGAAAAACAAGATATACTACAATAGGCCAAGAACCATCCAAGCTTTAGAGTAAAGTATAGTCCAAACAATCGACGATTTAAACACCCAATCACCTCATTTTATCTACTCATCCATACACATAAAATTTAGAAGACATATTCAGAAATGCATTACAAACCAAGGAGGCTATATAAAAAACTAAAACTTAGTTCTTTAAGCTAATATTTTTAGTGTTTTTCTTTCATTCAATTGTTTAACGATGTTTAATATTATGGTACGAGTCGGTGTTGGTCTATCTGGAAACCGTCTATGATATTCGTTACGAACTATCGATGCATTTTTACCATGTAAATAAAATAATTCTATCATGTCGAGTTTCTCTTCTTCCGAATAACCCATCGTCGAACGCGTTAGATATTAAAAATGCTCGTAAATATAGTTCTGACAGGTAAACGTCAAAAAGGCGTCGTTCATTGCAATTGTCTTGACCATGGCTCAATATGTTTTAGCGCAAATTACCTTACCATTTCTTTAATGTTTAAACGCTTATATATCCAAAACTAATTGACAGAATATATTAAAAGTATATATATTTGAAATTAGAAAAAAAGATCTTCAAGAATATGATTTAATATACAGGGTGTTTTATTTAAAAAAATTGACAACCTGTCAAAATGTGACATTTCCAATAATATTTTCGCACTAATGATATAATATTCTAAATTTTAATAAAAAAACTAATAAACTCTCTAGGTGGGTGGTCTCACCCGGTTCACCATCTATCCTCAAGTTACCCTACTGTCAAGTTTAAATACAAATCTTATGGCAAATGTTTCTCGAACGAAAATTCGAAACAACTAGGTTCAAAGTGCGCTGAACATACGGGAGCTAAACAGTTATTTTATTTATCGAACCTCTACATCCTACCCTAGAAACCCTGTATAAATATTTAAAAAAATTAAAAATATGTAAAATAATCAAATAAAATATATGAGTTTAAGCGTTTTTTCGAAAAAACAACAGTTTTTTAAATAAAAAATGTTGTAATATTTACGGGACGGTTTCACCCTCTTGAAATTTGACTTTTGAAAAATCCCTTCATGCCGAACCTTTACATCCTATAGTCAATCTGTAGGCCCAAATTCAGCTTTTTATGTCAAGCCGTTTGGCCAGAATCGTGATTAATTAGTCACCCGATTTTTCTAAACACCCTGTATACATTTTTAAGAAATTTTAAAATATGTGAAATATTTAAATAAAATACAGGAGTTTAAGCGTTTTTCCAAACGTTTTTTAAACCAAACATGTTGTATTATTTAAGGTGCGGTCTCACCCCCTCGAAATTCGAGTTTTAAAAAATCCCTTCTTATCGAACCTTTACATCCTACTACAAACCTGTATGTCAAAATGCAGGTTTTTACGTCAAGCGGTTTGAGCAGAATCGTGATTAATTAGTAACCCAATTTTTTGAAACACCATGTATAATTTTGCAATTCAAAAAATAGTGTTAAAAAGCTCTCTTACGAACTTGCTGAAAAATTTGGCTTAGTGTTTTAAATATACAGTCCCAGCCCAGATTCGCTTCTCTATATAGGGATCTCGGATCCTATTATACCTACAGCAACGGTTAAATAGGAAAAGTTTTAGAGGAAACTCAGCTCATTCGATATCCGGCTTCAGATTTACAATCGGTCAATAATTGATTTTGGAAATATCGGCGAAAAATCTAAAATGGCGGATTTCGTTTTTTGCCGGTAAATCCAAAACGATTAATTTGACAGCTGTCAAAATGAGACATTATTCGGACACTTTTTTGAGACGAATAAGATGGCGTGTATGATATATCTTGATCGTTATTTGTTATCCAGCAACCCGCCTCAACTTCCATTTTTCTTATGGCCAGCATATTGGATTTTTCGATTTTTGGAAACAGTGCATACCATGATTTGAGTATCATCGAAATATCATACTTTCTAAAGTTAGATCTCAATTTTTTCTAAGGAGGCCATGATTTATTTGTCATAAGATTACAATAATAAGTAACTTATTAAACGTATTAAATTTTCAATATAACATGAACGTAAATAAGGACTAAATAAAATCTAAATAAGTTCTTAACTACATCGTACCTGGGTTGTATTAATTTACAGATTTGCAAAATGACTTCTATTTGCATCAAGACACTTTTGACAACTGTTTTTCGTACAACCCTGGCAAGTATATTTCCGTTAATATTTCTAAATGTGTCCAAAATTCTTTGTCTTAGAATTTTTATGGTTGCAGGGGGATTAAATTCATAGACCTTTTTCTTCATGTGACCACAGAGGTAGAAAACCAAGGGCGAGATGTCGAGGGATCTAGGAGGCCGAGATAGTGTAAGGAAATAATTCTTTCGTCAAACTACCGTCTTAAGAAGTTCCTGACTTGAATGGTGTTGTGAGCCGGACATCCATCGTGTTGAAACCAGGTTCTTCTAAATTCATGATCCGTTAGAGTAGCTCATAAAGCCGGTACAACCTGGTTAAGCAAAAGATCGAGGTATCTCTGTCCGTTTAGGTTGTAGTCAAACAAAAATGGTCCTATAAGTAGATTTCCTGAAATGATTAATAATTTTTAAATAGGTGCACAATTAAAAAAGGTAAGTTAGATTAAATTACCAATGACCCCACATCAAACGTTACTTCCAAATCTGGTCTGTAGAAGTCTCCCTGCCACGTCGTGAAGGTTCTCCACAGCCCAGTGATGACTGTTGTGCCTATTAAAAACCCCACAATTCGTATACCTACTCTCATCGGACTACAAGACATAATTTACAAAATCGGGATTTTCACTACATTTCCTAGTATACCACTCACAGAAGCGTAGCCTCTTGGAAAATCAGTTTCCTTAAGTCCTTGTTTTTCTATGGATGGTACTTATTCTTTTTTAATACTCTCTGTACCTTTGATTTTGGCACATGCATTTTCTGTATATAGCTTGTAAAATGTTTCTGTCTGGTACATCTCTAAATACCTTGCTGAGGTAATGACTGTGTGAGTGCAAGTACAGCGCTAACATGTCAAACTTTTCTTCATTTGAATGGGGAATATCGGCCATTTTCAACAGGTCTCGATAATTTGTGTATCAGATTTGTGATTTTATTGAGAGAAAAGCGTACTACTTATTAAAATAAACACAACTTTAATACTTTGAATTATTTAACGTCAAAGTCAAAGCCCCCTTTTGTTACAAATAAATCATGACCTAACTTTAGTGTGATATTTCGATGATACCTAAATCTTTTATACACTTATGAAACATCACTAGACTGGAAATTTTACGCTCTTTCCAAAGATCCAATATGGCGGGCATAAGAAAAATGAAAGTTGAGGCGGGTTGCAGGATAATCAAAGATGATGGAGACACGCCAACTTATTCGTCTTAAAAAAGTGTCCGAATAATGTCACATTTTGATAGCCGTCACATTTACCGTTTTGGATTTACTGGCGAAAAACTAAATCCGCCATTTTCGGTTTTTTCGCCGATATTTCCAAAACCAATTGACAGATCGTAAATCTGAAGCGGAATATCGAATGCGCTAAGTTTTCTATAAAACTTTTCATAATTAACCTTTGCTGTAGATATAATTAGAGCTGAAATACCTATATAGATAATCGAATCTGGGACACACTGTATAGATTATAACTTACATTACCATTTTTTAGACTTATGTTCTCAGCTCGAAGGCAAACGATAATCCACTTATTAATTTGTAATTAAGTTAGGTATAATAAACAGTATTAAAAGTAAATTGATAAGTGTATAATTTTAAAAATTTTTTTTTGATCTCGATGTGACATATTTGATCCTAAAAGACGAGTTTAAATTCGATACGTATCATACCATTGCGTCTATTAAAGTTTTTTTGTGTGTATACACACACCATATCCCGCAGCTCTTTCTTAGGAAACTAATTATCCCTTCGCATTGCGTACTTACGAAAAAATTTTTCAAAAACGATGTGAAACACGTCATGTCATGTCAACAAACATTAGCAAAGTTTGACAGTAACTAAGTGTGTAGCTTTTGTTACTGCAACTGACATCTGATTTAATAACAGCCTACTTCCATTACATTTGGGAATTTGAAAAGGTGTACTGAATAATTGATACGCAGATATCAGGAAAACGGTCACTCGTAGCGACATTTACAAGGTATAACTTTTTTGCGTAAAAAAAGTGGAAAATACATAATCTTTTACATTTAGGCTAAAATACGACAACACAAAAAAGTTATGTCATTTTAAATAGATTTTTATGGTGGTGTAAAGAATCATGATTTTTTAATTGACCCCGGTCGTTAAAGCTTTCGTAATAGCGCATGTGTTCTGTCTTCTCAACTAGAAGTATCACGAATACAACTGAAAATTCATATTACGTTTTCAGCTCTTTTACCTGGTAGAAAGCTGAACTACGTTGCGGCTAATATTGGCATTTCTTCGACATCTGGATTCCTCAGAAGCAAGTCTTCCTCTACACTAGCGATTAAAATGATGACGGAGATGAAGGATAAGGGAGCGTTGGCTTTTATTGGACCGGACGATACTTGTTTTCCGGAAGCGTTGGTGGCATCGGCTTGGAATCTTCCTTTGATTTCTTATGTAAGTATGTTATAAATCCTTGTTAGTTTGCGTAATAGAGTTTATACGAGAAACATATATTAGAGTGTAACAAAAGTCTGGAAACCTCCAAGAATTGCTCATCTAATTTTAATTAAATTTGGACCAGTCAAATTGCCAAATTTACCCTTTTTCAGTAATTGGTATGTATTTTTATATTTTAAATGAAATACAGTGTATTTTATTACATTTTGCGATTCACTCAATAAAATTATTCTAAATATCTTTCCTAAGACACAGGTAATTCTTAAAGTTAACGGTTTTTGAGTAAAGGATCATTTTTTAAATATCTAATAAAAAAACTAAATACCTAACTGAAATACTAAATGCATCTAAAGAAAATAAATTTTGAAAAATTTATATAAAGTGCTTAAAATCTTGTCCATTTACTTCTTGACATTGAGCTAAATATGCCAGAAAGACATTAAAAAACGTCAGGGAGGCTGTTAGTTTGTTCGATATTTCTACATTCGTTTTCGATTCGTAGTCCCAGAATCTCCAGATTTAACGGCCTAATTAAAAAAAAAACATTCTTGAGGTGTCCCTACAAAAAATAGTCGACGAGCGTCAACATCTTCTAAAAAACACATTGTCAAGGAATTTCCGAACATCCCTATGCTTGATAGCGCACCATCCTGCTGCAACCAGATGTCATTATTTGGTATTACATTATTATCCCTTATAATCTCCCTAGTGCTTGAATTATTACCGAAAATTTTTTCGAGGTTACGAATTTTTTTCGAAGACGAATAATAATAAAACGGTAATTTTAATAAAAATTTGTGAACGAGAAAAAAATTTCGGTTATTAATTGGAGTACATAAGAGATTCGGTAAGAAAATTTCATACAAGAGGAAAAGAAAAGCATTAAAGTGATATCTTGGTAGTACATCAATCAATCAAGTACTGAGTTTAGGACAATTAAATAGTAATACATGGGTACAATAAAATTTATTTCATCATTCCAAGCTAATTCTAAGCCACTAAAAATGATGGATCGTCCTATAAGGTCCAATTCTTTCCAAAAATTATAAAGTGCCAAATGACTATTATATATATATATATATATATATATATATATATATATATATTTATATATATACAATGAGGGCATAAAGTCTGGAAACCTTGAGATTTGTCAAAAACTATACAAGTTGGGTAAAAAAGTTTCATATAAAAGTTGTATAGTTCCTTACGATTTATGATTCAAAAATGTCTTGAAATATACAGGGTGTTTTAAAATCAAGTTACACGCCAAAACTTCAGAATCTCTAATGGAATACCCTGTATATTATTTCATTTTAAGAATCTACATGAAATTCTGATCATATTTTATTAAGCATACCCTATCTCTAAAGTCAACTGTTTTTGAGATAAAAAAATGAGAAAACTGTTTTACAAAATTTTTTTAATAACGATTAACAACGATAGTCTAAAATTCTAAATGATGCGTTTTAATTTAATAAATGCTGGAACTGTTGTCCGTTCACTTCCTGACAATATCCTAATCGAGTGATGAACTCTTGTTGTAGATTTCGAATGAAAGTAGGTGGGATTTGTCGAATTTCATCTCTTATACGATTTTTCAGCGCATCGATATTAGGAGGTCTGTTCAAATAAACTTTGCTCTTTAAATATCCCTACAGAAAATAATCTAGGGGCGTTAAGTCCGGGGACCTGGCCGGCCATTCGTACGGACCACGACGTCCTATCCACCTGTTAGGAAATATTTCACTGAGATACTGCCGAACAGGTAGCGCGTAGTGAGGTGGTGCTCCATCTTGTTGGAACCACATTGCTGCAGTAGGCATATCGGGCTCATTACCTGGATACAATTGAGCTAAGACAGTTGTAAAAAATCAAGATAAATTTCGCTGGTTAAATTTACGTCGAAAAAGTAGGGACCTATAATTCTATCTTGAAATATTCCAGCCCAAACATTGATTTTCTCGGGATATTGCGTATGAGCCACTTGAGCCCAATGGGGATTCTCTGTAGACCAATATCTACAGTTTTGTCGGTTGACAGTACCATTAAGAAAAAAGGTGGCTTCATCGGAAAATAAAATATTTCTACAAAAGAATGGATCCAGGTTGCACCGCTCTTGCATACTTTCGCAAAACTCAAGTCGGCGGTCAAAGTCGTCTTAATTTAATTCATGGATTAATCTTATTTTGTAGGGATGATACTTTGCCGTGTGCAGAATATTTTTTACCAATGATTGACTAAGGTTTAAATCTAATGCTACTTGACTTGTAGGTAAATGTGGATTTTCGTTATAACTGAGTAAAACATTCAATTTCATATCATCATCTAGTTTTGGCCTACCTGTCCTGGGAAGATCTTTTACACAACCATGATCACGAAATTTTTTGATAATTTTGCTAACTGTGGATTTTGCAATTGCTTGTCCTCGCTCGGAATGCGTATTATTAAAAAGTTCACATACTTCGTCAAGATTTCTTTAGTTGTCTCCCCATCCAAATATCATAAGAATCTCTATTTTTTCTCTTTCTGAAAGCATTTTTATCAGGAAAAAAGTAACTCTCCAACAATATGTTAAAAATTGACACAGTTTATTGTCAGTACATGACAGTTTCTATGGGAGTTCTAAAATAATCCACCAGGTTTCACTATGCATAGGGAAATGAGTTAATTTTGTTTAAAGCCAAATTTCCATTTTCTCATTTTTTTACCTCAAAAACAGTTGACTTTAGGGATAGGGTATGCTTAATAAAATATGATCAGAATTTCATGTAGATTCTTAAAATGAAATAATATACAGGGTGTTCCATTAGAGATTCTGAAGTTTTGGCGTGTAACTTGATTTTAAAACACCCTATATATTTCATCGTAAGGAACTATACAACTTTTCTATGTTCTATGAAACTTTTTTACCCAACTTGTATAGTTTTTGACATATCTCAAGGTTATATATATATATATATATATATATATATATATATATATATATATATATAAGCTATATTTGTTTATATATAGTGGATTTCAAATCGCTAAAAGTAGTGGAAAATTATGTAAAACTCATTTTTTAGATCACTTATACCTACCGCTAAAAGTTGGTTTTTTCCAAAGAAGAGATAAAATTCCGATTTTACTATAATAATTTAGGCAGAAATGTACAGAAGGAGCTCTTTTTTTATTTTGTATTTATTCGAAATTACTAAGATTGGATTTTATTTACATATCTCGGTAAATGAAAGTATGTAACTTAAAACAAGAGAATAATTAAATCTAGAACGCTACGCAGTCAATAAAGCTCCGAGTTAGAAATAGCAAAAATATACTTATAAGCTATTTGAAATCGAAAAATTTGGAAAATATAGTTTATGTGCATATTGCAAAGAAGTGGGCCATATTAAATAGTACCATCGTTATCTGAAATATTTACTGATCTAATTGAAAATTGTGACATTCAAATCATCGAAGACAATTTGTTTAGAAGAATACAAAACGTGTTGCTGATGATTTCGCCGAAGTTCTCCAGGATGTACCTACTTAAATAAAATTCAAGACTACCTACATAAGTATATCTTTTTGTTATTTTGAAAAATCTGCTTAAAATAAATAAATTGGAGATAAATGTATTAATTTATTATAAGGTATGTGACATACTCTCACAATTATTATTACTAAAAAAAGTCGTGTCGCAAGGCGTTGACATTTCATTATATGTCAAAAATTTTTCACTTAGTAATTTCAACCAGGTCGACGAAAATTTTCGGAAATTTTGTTGGTTGCTATGGTAACGAGTTAGAATAACAATATCCGATTGGTTACAAAATCCTCCATTTTGACCATATGACATTTTCTAAAAGAAATATTTTGGGCCTAAGTTTATAAAAGTATTTTACAGGGGCAAAAAAGTACGATGATTAGGAAATAATTGCGTTAAAGCTGGAACAATTTCAGTTCGTAATAATTGCAAATACGAATTACAAATGTTTTAAATAAAATGGTGAAACACGGTCATATCTTCTTTTACACTTTTGATCATAAAACATTTTGTTCCGCTATACAGGGTTGCTGTAGAAAGGCGAAACAAAATAAAATTTGATTTCAACATCATTTAGAGTTATTTAAAAACTCATTTTGCAAAAAAAACTTTTTTGGGCTATACGTCAAACATTCCCCTTAAAACGAAAAAATTGTTTAATCCAGATGTATATAATTTTTTTATAACGGTAGGGTCACATAAAATTTTGGTTATCTGCAATAAATAAATAAATTAATAAATACAAAAAAAAATTGGTTTAGGTATATTCTACAGGAATTCATAGGAAAATTAGTTCATCTCTTGCTATATAGAAACGTTTTTCTTACTATGTAGGGTAGCTCTAGCTCAAGTTGTGACAGCCATTGTACACCTTGTTCCACATAAAAGTACCCACTATACTATCTGAAAATCCTGGAAAGTTTCATACAAAAGCTTCTTTAAATTTGAAGTTCTTTTAAAATATAATTTTTCATGTATACAGGGCGTCCCAATTTTGCTGAGACGACATCAACTATAAAATTTTAAACGGCCTAGCCTGTATTTTTCTCCATTATTTAATTCTCTGTTAAAAATAAACATAAATTACCAATTTAAATGAAAGTCTATTTCTGCGTAGTTTCCAATATAATTAAGGTTATATGTGATTTTTTGAAAACTGGAACTATTTTTCAAATCACTATAAAAAATAGCAAAAAACTAAACTTGAGCGTTTGGGTGGTAATTTCTAGTTTACAAAGCATCAATGCATATACGGAATACAAAATTTTTGTCCACACCTGTACAGGGTGGACATGCTACGAAAGTGAAACAAGTCGATTTTTTTAAATGGAACACCCACTATGTTTTTTTATTTATGCAAATGATCACGAATTTTTTGTTTTGATTCATTTACAGAATGATTGTTTCGATTTTTATACACTCTATTTTTAAGTGTGCCCCATAAAAATAACCTGAAGGTGTCCAATCGAGACTTCTCGGCGGCCATGGAATCTCACCATTACTATATACACTTAAATTAAATTGCTCGTTTAAAAATGCTCTTATGTCCTCTCAACAGTGGTATGGAGCATTTTCTTGTTGATATACCAAGTCCACACGAATATATTCCCGAAGATCATTGAGCTTTTCGATAATTTGATTTCTTAAAAGGTTTAAAAATATTTGTCTATTCAATTGGTACTCAAAAAACACAGGTCCTATTATGCGGTCGTTTATAATACCACACCAGACTTTAGCACTTTGATGTCCTTGCCTTTTAGTTTGCTTTACCGAATGTTTATCTGTCTCAGAATAGTAGTGAGTATTTTTTTTGTTATGCATTCCCGCAGTGGAAAATATCGCTTCATCTGTCCAAAGGACTTTATTTAAACTACCTCTCTGAAAATGCAGTTTCATCATTTGCTTACAAAAATCTAGTCTGGTCTGATAGTCAGCTTCACTTAAAAATTGAACTGGAAGAAACTTATATGGGAATATTTTATTTTCTTTTAATACTCGATGTGTGCTAGTCATGGAAAAATTCAAATCCCTTAAAGAGCTGGTAGGATATTCAATGAATTATAATAAAAACCTTCATTTGAAAACCTTCAGAGACGACTGAACGGGCTTTTTCCATTTTTCTATATTTAAAAAATTTATGAGTTCATAAATCGCTGCAAATGTTCTCAAACATTTTCTTGTTGGGTATCCTTCCCATAGGAAATATTCGGCGATACTCTCTTAATGCAAGTGCTGGACTTTTAATATTTTCAATGTAACAGTTAAACAAATTTAGTCGTTCCTAACTTGAATATTGAACCATTTTTTAAAATAAGCAAGTAAGCAGCGTTACAAGGAAACGTTTTTAAAGTCTAATTATTTTAAATTTAAATGATTTCAGTAGAACAACAACCAATTTTCTGTTAAATTGCTGAATTTATATATATATATATATATATATATATATATATATATATATATATATATATATATATATATATATAAATTTATTTATATATATATATATATATATATATATATATATATATATATATATATATATAAGGTGTCCCGAATTGCAGTGTCCAAACTTTAACAGCGCATTCTGCATTCAAAATAAACCCTAATTTTCTATATAAACATATATCGGCAAATGCTTCGTTTTCGAAATACAGGGTGTTAAAGTTTTAAGAAAAAAATTGTTATTTAGTCATAACTTTTTTAGTACTTGAGATATTGTTATTAAATTTAGTAAACAGCATTTGAGTAACAAAAGGCATTTTTTGATTTGAAATATTTTTTAATTCTTTATCAGTGGCGTCCGTACAGGATTTTTTATTGAATATTCTTGAAGAAAAAATGGTACGCTACTGCTTTTTCTGAAAACAAAAATCATTCCTAAAATCCCCACTCAGTTTGGAGCAAATTTGATCCCTTGCCTTTTTTTCGTGCGATGCAAGGATTTCGAGTTAAAAACTAAAAACTATTTTTATGTATGGCGTAGTTAAAATTCCCATTATTGTTTATTATTTCAGTGGCAAAACCTTTAATATCTTGGCATGCCATGCATTTTTGTGACAATTGAACAATTGCTAGTTTCATCTTTAAAGTGTGACATTTGAGTTTTTAGAGTAAATAAATGTCAGGTACATTACACTTTATACAAAAAAAAAATGGTGTTATTCAGTAACTTTGAGTATGCTGATATTCATTTCGTTTATGGTTTTTGTAATGGAAATGCAAATGCAGCAGTACGGGAATACCAACGAAGATTTCCAAATAAAAGATTACCTTGCAAACAAGTTTTCATTAAAACGCATTTAATGTTTAGGAATTTTGGACTCAAAAAGAATCCGAGAAATGAAGGTAGGAGAAATGAACAATTGAAACGTAATTTTAAATAAATTTGACAACGATAGGACATTAAGCCTACGAAGAGCAGCTCATAATTTACAAGGCAACGCAGTTTTTGTTTCTAAAAATAAGGTTCATCGCGTTTTGAGGAAAGATCGCAGGAAGCCATTTCAGATGCAGCCAGTTCAAAACTTACAACCTGGTGATGCCGAAAAACGTGTCAGTTTTTGCAATTGGTTTTTGCGCCAAATAGAGGAAGACGAGAACTTCTCAAAAAAAATTTTATGGACTGATGAAGCCACATTTACCCGAAGCGGCTCAGTAAATTTCCATAATTTACGAATCTGGAGCCATGACAATCCACGTGTTGTACGAACTAGAGCATTTCAGCAAGAATTTTCTGTTAATGTTTGGTGTGGTGTAATAAATGAAATTTTTTGCGGGCCCCATATTCTACCACCACGCCTAGGTGGACAGTTATTTAATGATTTTCTGCAAAATGAGTTATTTCAATATCTAGAAAATATTCCTCTAAATCTTAGAAACGAATTCTGGATTCAAATTGACGGGGCTCCCGCGCATTTTGCACTTGTAAACCGCGAGTGGTTATATAATAATTATCCAGAACGGTGGATTGGACGATCAGGAGCTACAGCCTGGCCACCACGTTCTCCTGACCTCACACCTGTCGACTTCTTTGTGTGGGGTTATTTGAAACATTTAGTTTATTCCAGACCAGTTCATACAAGAGAAGAACTGATTCTAAGGACAGAGCAAGCCTGTGAAACTTTGCGAGCCAATACGAATTTTATACGCCATGCCACTGACACAGTTAAGAGCAGATGCCGAAAATGTGTCGAAGTTAGAGGAGCTCATTTTGAGCAATTATTGTGAATTATAAGGCTCATATTAATCCTTAATGATATTTAAAGTGCTCTATAAATTTTTTTCACGATCTAAGTTAATAAAAGTTATGAATTCTAGTTTTTGTAAAATTAATTACGAACTTAGTTAATAAAGAGTAGTTTCTGTAAAATGAAGTTTCATCTTCAAACTTGAATTAATTCTAATTACCGTTTTACAAAATGAATCGACGATTTTAGAATTATAAACTCATCTGTCATACTTTAAAGACGAACCTAGCAATTGTTCAATTATCACAAAAATGCAATCAGGGCACACCAAGAGTCGACAATGAAGGAATGATGGTAAGTACCAAGGACATTAGATTTTAATAGGTTGCCTGCTAACTTCTGCGATGTCACTCTGATAACCCAAACATAATGCAAATCTCCATTTAGAGGTGGGTCGTTCACGACCGACCCGGCTCAGTGATCCGGATCTTCAAAGTGATCCGTAAGAGCCGGATCGTTCAAATATAGTGAGCCGGCTCCGGATCCCAGAAATATCAGATCTCGTCTGTTTCGCAGGTCCCTGATCGGAGCGGCTGAACGTGTTTAGTCGTTGTTGATTCGTTCACTAATTGCACACACGTGTTGCCTTCTTGAAACGCCGGGCCTTTTCCAATTTCTATTCATTCTCGATGTTTGTTTGTTTTGTGTCAGGAATCGGTTGCGTTATGGTGCACTTGAAAACATGAAATTCTAAATAGGAAAGTTTATTCATTATATATTTATAAAAAATACTATATCACAAAAGTTTGAAGTTTTATATTTAAATTAATTAATAAGGCCTAAAAAAATTAAAATTTATGTAGGTGGTAGTAGTCTTTATACAGGGTGTTTACCAAGTAAGGTAAAATATTTTAAAGGTTATTTCTTAGTTAATTCTAAGACATAAAGTTCATATAAATAAACACATGTCTGAAACAACCTAATTTTTAAGATACAGGGTGTTTTATATATGTTTTTAAAAATTAATTTTTTTTAAATACATATATTCAGTATTATTCAGAGCTAAAAAGAAAAAAAACATGTGTTATGATGTCTTGACTAGGTCCGATCCCATAATTTTTAAATAGGTACCTATGTAAAAACCAATATTTATTTGGTGTGTAAAAATAACATATTGGAATAACTTAATATCACTACATATGAATATAAAATACATTTTTGAAAATTTACGATTTTCGGCGAATCGTACATCTTTTACTCAGGATGGACGTCAGTTTCGATTTTTATGGTATCAAATTAGCATATAAACAAAGTTTAAGCAAAATTTATTATACGAAAGTTTTTCGAAATTTTTGTATGAAAGTTTTATTTTTATTTCCAAGACGCTTCATAATTATTTGTTGATACTGAGCGCGGTTGAATGCGGTGAATATATTTACCGGGCGTAAATAGTTAACAAGATGTCTAAAAAATATCACTTTTAAAAAAGTATTTCGCGAATTTCCAATTTTTGCGGATCGTGGAAACACTACCGTACATCCACGTCAAAATAGATGTCAGTTTGGATTTTTATGGTATCAAATTAGTATATACAAAAAAAAAGCACAATCTATTTTCTGAAAACTGTTTGAAACTTTTATATATAATGTATAGAACTTTTTGTTGAACAGTTACGAAAAAAAATATTAAAATATAAATGATTGGTTTTCATATTTTCTTCTGAAACCACAATTAAATAGGCAAATTAGGATGTTTATAAACAATTAAGCTTTTTCTAAAAGCTACGTAACACGTAGGGATGTCATACTAATTAAATTAAAAAAGAACTATCTTAGTAAACAAATAGTAATTTTTAATGATGGTTGAAAAATAATTACCAATCTTAAAATCTATTTTTATATTTAGTAATATTTTTCATCAATTAATAATTGTTATTTGTATATTTAATTCACTGCGTAAAATATTAAAATTGATTTTGTTAAAAACATCCGCTGTAGCATCAATTACAAAGGAAACGACGGATCACCCGGGTCTCGTTCGCGACCCGACTGTGCCAACTGAGCCAAAAGTGTCACTTCTATTAAATAGCCAGGGATCCAAGTGATCCAACTGACCTGGATCCGGCTCACTGACCCGGATCTTTTAACTGATCCAGATCCATTGACCCGGCTCTTTTAAAAGAGCCAGATTGCCCACCGGTATCTCCATTACAACGGGTCGATGACGTCATCTCTCCTTAGTTGTCAGACAAGCTTTTATTTTAGAAACCCTACCTACGTTGTTCAGAAAATATGAACTCACCCGGAATGCATGAAATAAATATCGGAAACCAAATAATTTTAAAAACTCGCTGTTACAATCCCACCTTAAAGGTTTTGCTACTGAAATTAACAATAATGGAAATTTTAACTATGCCATACATAAAAATGGTTTTTAGTTTTTTACTCAAAATTCTTACACCGCACGAAAAAAAGAGTGGGGATTTTAGGAATGATTTTTGTTTTCAGAAAAAGCAGTAGAGTACCATTTTTTTTTCAAGAATATTCAATAAAAAATCCCGTACGGACGCCTCTGATGAAAAATTAAAAAATATTTCAAATCAAAAAATGCCTTTTGTTACTCCAAGGCTGTTTACCAAATTTAATAACAATATCTCAAGTAATAAAAAGTTATGATTAAAAAACTGAAAAAAATTTTTTTCTTAAAACTTTAACACCCTGTATTTCGAAGACGAAGCATTTGCCGATATGTTTATATAGAAAATTAGGGCTATATATATATATATATATATATATATATATATATATATATATATATATATATATATATATATATATATATATATATATATATATATATATATATACATATATATATATATATATATATATATATATATATATATATATATATATATATATATATATATATATATATATATATATATATATATATATATATATATATATATATATATATATATATATATATATATATATATATATATATATATATATATATATATATATATATATATATCACACACACACACACACACACACACACACACACACACACACACACACACACACATATATATATATATATATATATATATATATATATATATATATATATATATATATATATATATATATATATATATATATATACCGGGTGGTGCAACCAAGATGGGGTGGACGATTGTGGGCAAACGGAGAGGAATTTGAAAAAACATTTTTGGGATATGATTGATAGTCAAGAACGCTGTGTTTTAAAATTATACCCATTATACAGGGTGGTCTGAAAAGTTCGTGGTGAACCAAACTTGTGTTTTTTTAAATGGGACACCCGGTATATTATTATTTTAGTTGATTCTCCTATTCGTTACGATCATTTTGATATGAGGTTTGTTGGGTCTAAAATTTATACCAAGGGAATGGGACGAGGTTAAAATGGAAAAAAGGGTTATTCTCCGGCCATTTTTTGAAAACAATTGAAGCAGGTATGGAAAAACCAAATATTCTATAAAATGTATTGTATCTAGGACTACAATAATCGCTTGTAAGTCGTTCAAAATTATTCACTGTTATACAGGGTGGTCAAGTTTTGCAAATTTACCTTGGATTGAATTTTTTTAAATGGAACACCCCATATATTTTACTGTCATATTAAAGATAACATCGCCAGCTTTCAGAAAATACCCTATTTAATATCTTTCTAACCAACAGTTTTTTAGTAAATTAACCGTGAAACTAAAATTTACTCATTCTAACAGAAACGGTATTATTTACGTTGCTTAAATTGACTACCTATAATATAAGGAGGCCATGATATAATCATAAATGAAAAGAAAGATTGACATTCTTGTCAAAACAGCAAAGTGTCAGAGAATTGGCATCAATTACCATTGTTTTTTGACGATAAGCAGAGAAATTGTTAAGTAACAATGAGTTTGAGTACTCCAGAGCTGATAAAAATGACTTATATGTTGGGCGAGTGTCAAAAAAACCCTTTACTAGCAAGCAGGGTTTATGTGGTACGATATCCCGATGCCGAAAAAAAACCAAGACCTGAAGCTTTTGCAAGTTTATTAGAGAGGTTTTAAGAAACAGGCAATGTTGCTTTTAAGAAACGTAAAGTAATTAATAAACCAGTTACCAATGAAGATAATGCTTTGACAGTGTTATTAACAGTGCAAGAAAATCCACACACAAGAACCAGGGAAATTGAGAAAGCTACTGATATTGAACGCACTAGTATTAAACGGATTCTGAAACAACATAAATATCATGCCTACCACATTGAATTACACCAAGAACTGTATGATCGCGATTACGTCCAACGACAAGAGTCTTCAATTTGGTTTTTAAATACAATTTGGGATAATCCAGGTTTTGTAGATAGGGTGCTGTTTTCAGATGAAGCAACTTTTAAAAGCAAAGGCTTGGTTAACAAACATAATATTCACTATTATTCAACCGAAAATCCACATTGGATTCGTCAGGTGGACCATCAAAATAAATGGTCAATTAATGTTTGGGGAGGTATAATTGGCTCTCATGTTATAGGACCATATTTCTTTGAAGAGCATTTAACGGGAGAAGTCTATTTAAATTTTTTGAGAAATGAGTTGCCCGTATTGCTCGAAGACTTACCTTTAATGTTAAGAAATTCCTTATGGTTCCAACATGATGGAGCACCCCCGCATTACCATAGGCATGTAAGACATTTTCTCAATAATTGGAAAGGAGAGCATTGGACTGGGCGAGGTGGCCCAGTTAAGTGGCCTGCGAGTTCACCCGATTTAACGCCACTAGATTTCTTTTTATGGGAACATGTTAAAGAAGAAGTTTATAAAGAGGTTCCAACCACAGTGGAAGATATGAAGTTGAGAATAATAAGCAGTTTTCGCAACATTTCAGACCTGACTTTGAGAAAAGTGAAACTTTCATTTATGGATAGACTCGAAATGTGCCTTCAGCAAAACGGTGGTTTAGTTGAACATCGTTTATAAGTTTTAAATACATTGTTTTTGTTGATTTATATTAAATTTATTTTTTTTGTAAAAAAAGATCTGTTATTAATACTGTCAAAGCATTATCTTCATTGGTAACTGGTTTATTAATTACTTTACGTTTTTTTGAAAGCAAGATTTCCTGTTTCTTGAAATCTCTATGATAAACTTGCAAAAGCTTCTATCTTGTTTTTATTTCGGCATCGCATCATCAAAGAACAATATTTATTTATTTACTGATGACAATATTCTGACACTTTGCTGTTTTGACAGGACTGTCAATCTTTTGTTCAATTTATGATGATATCATGGCCTCCTAATATTAAATTGTCAATTTTAACAACGTGAATTCAGAGTAATTCGTGTTAAAATGAAGAAATTTTGATTTCACAGCTAATTTACTGAAAAACTGTTGGTCCGAAAGGTATCATATAAGGTATTTTCTGAAAGCTAGTAATGTTATCTTTAACATGAAAGTAAAATATACAGGGTGTTCGATTTAAAAAAATTCAATCTAAGGTAAATTTGCAAAACTTGACCACCCTGTATAACAGTGAATAATTTTGAACGACTTACAAGCGATTATTGTAGTCCTAGATACAATACATTTTATAGAATATTTGGTTTTTCCATACCTGCTTCAATTGTTTTCAAAAAATGGCCGGAGTATAACCCTTTTTTCCACTTTAACCTCGTCCCATTCCCTTGGTATAAATTTTAGACCCAACTAACCTTATATTATATATCAAAATGATCGCAACGAATAAGAGAATCAACTAAAATAATAATATACCGGGTGTCCCATTTAAAAAAACACAAATTTGGTTCACCACGAACTTTTCAGACCACCCTGTATAATGGGTATAATTTTAAAACACAGCGTTCTTGACTATCAATCATATCCCAATTTTTTTTTCAAATTCCTCTCCGTTTGCCCACAATCGTCCACCCCATCTTGGTTGCACCACCCTGTATATATATATATATATATATATATATATATATATATATATATATATATATATATATATATATATATATATATATATATATATATATATATATATATATATATATATATATATATATATATATATATATATATATATATATATATATATATATATATATATATATATATATATATATATATATATATATATATATATATATATATATATATATATATATATATATATATATATATATATATATATATATATATATATATATATATATATATATATATATATATATATATATATATATATATATATATATATATATATATATATATATATATATATATATATATATATATATATATATATATATATATATATATATATATATATATATATATGTATATGAAAAAGTAGATATTTTTATGATCATTTGCATAACTAAAAAACGTAGTGGGTGGTCTATTTAAAAAAATCGACTTTTTTCACTTTAAAAGGGTGCAAGATTGATTTTGTAGTATGTCCACCCTGTGTAGATGTGGATAAAAATTGTGTATTCCGTATGCATTGATGCTTTATAAACAAGAAATTACAACATAAACGCATATAAAAAAGTTTAATATACTAACTTATGTTTATTTTCGACAATCAAATAACAGACAAAAATACAGGGTGTTCTATTTAAAATTTTATAGTGGATGTCGTCCCAGCAAAATTGGGACACCCTGTATATATGGAAACTTCAAATTTAAAGAAACTTTTCTAAGAAACTTTTTTTCGTATCTATTATGGATTTCCAGGTTAGTATAGTGGTTACTTTTATATGGAACACGGTGTACATACTCGAGGAAGGCTGTGTTTGCTAACACAAATTTTTGACTTTGGATTCCTAACCGATAATTTTATTCAAAGTTAAATAGAAAATCTCTAAATAAGCCCATTGTTTGTTTTACATCTTGCATGATCAGTCATGAACACCAAGTATGTTATCTCACATTGTGTCTTCATTTTCATGTTCTGGATATTTAGCCAAGCTTGTATGCTGCGGGAATCCAAATGATATTATTTTCATTTAAATAAGTATATTATCGCGATGGAAGAGAAGCTTTTCAGAATCAATAACTTTAGCATAGCGATTGAATTCAATTATTTGGATATACATGTCTGTCTTAAACAATACTTTTATAATGGATCATTCGATAACAGATTCGTACGCAACTAAGTTCTATTGAGACTAAAATCTGTTAAATTTCACTTGTGTTCTAATAGTCGGCTTTTAACACGTTAACTGCCGTAAGACACATACCGTGTGCCTAGACGTTTTTGCCATTCGTGTTCCTAGGCTTACATTATGTACCTTATATTTATTTAAATTCCTTGGCACATAATTTGAGCCGAATACCTTGTGCATTTATATGGAAATCGACAACCAGCGACACCGCACGCCTAAAAAAAAAATAACCCCTAAAAAAAGAAGTGTTTTTTTGGTTGTCATTGTGAAATTATTCCCAGATAAGTCTTAAAATTTCTCTGCTAAAATAACTCTTATAACATCAGATTATAATATCAAAAGTCAAAAATGATAATATGTACTCCTAACAATGGCTTACTAACGCTAAAACTTGTTCTCTAACAAGAAAAATCGCCAATTTCTAAGCACAGTATCAAAGAAATCATACTTGACAAAAGAAATCCATAAAGTCAAAAATATTATTCAAAAAGAACAAAATCGTATATATTTTGAAAATAAATGTTATTAAGTATGTAAATTTTGAATATAAAAAATATCCCGGGGACTCAAATTTTTCATTTCATTGCGGCAATCAACGTGTGAATCTAGAAAATTTAAAATTGCCATAAATTCTTGCCTCTTTAATCCTAAAATATTTTAATTGTGTCATTTATATTAACTTTTAAAACACACTTCCGCGACGGCGAGGAAAAACCTTTCTAAATAGAAATGAGTGAACTAAAAAATAAATTTGTCATTTTGTTTGTTGCGAAACCCAGGCAAAATAATAAAATAAAAGTTAAACTGCTTTTTAAATTAATACATTTAATGTACTAAAAACGGGGTAATAATCTCGCCTCCCTGCCTTTTTTTAAAATCCTTACTTAAAAGAAGATACACAATTTTTCCATTAGACTTAGAAAATTTTAGGTTGGTGTATGTATACAAAATTGTTTGCAATAAAATTTCAGTCTCATAAATCATCTTTTAAAGAGGTGCAGCTGCTTCTTTCATTTCGGTTTGAGCTATAAATCGCAACATTGGAGTACCTACATAGGTGATAGAAATTTTATTTCTATCACCTATCTATTATTTAGAATACAAGTCATGGAGAATTAACAAATAGCATCTAAATATTAGAAAAATATTTTTTGAAAATAAATATTTCTATTCTTTATCGTTAAAATTAAAATTTGATATACTATAATTTTAATATAATAATAAAAATAGTTTTTGAGTGTGTTTCATTAAAGAGCTTTACATAGAACGGAAGCTTTCACGGTTTTGGTCAATTAAGAAATCATTGTTCTTGGGTTAGTGTCAAATTGGAATTACTATCCGACGTTTCACTTTCGATTGCTCGAGTCATCTTCAGGAATCTTTGCTTTACGAGATCTGAACCACGAACGAATCCACGAACACTGAACGAGCTCGAAGAGATTCAGGTGGGCTTTTATATCCGACTTATGCTCGCCGAACCGTTACCCTGTGTTAAGATCGGTTTCCACGTGTGATGTAGACCATATCTTTTTTGTATATTTAAAAATTTCAATTGATTTTCTAATTTTTCGTTTATAAAATCCTGGAACTGATGCTAGAACCTTGGTTTCATTTATAATATGGCCTGTGTATGCTGGTGTTCAGCTTTTTAATACATCGTTCATGTTCCTTAAGTCTACTTGATATTGAGCGTCCTGTTTCTCCCACATACACCTCTCCACAGGAGCAATAGATTGTATATCCTCCTTCTTTTAAAAAGGGTACAATATCTTTCGGGGAACGCAAGCATTGTCCAATCTTATGTGTATTGAAGATTGTACGTATGTTGGACCGCCGAAGTAATCGTTCTATTTTATCTGTAGTGCCATGTATGTAGGGAAGAACAACACTACCTAACGGTGGCTCCTCTTTTGCTTCTCCTTTGGCGGAGTTGGATTACTATAACTTTTAATTACACGCGTAATATCTTGCTTTTAAAGATAAAGGTATTAAACCTGGTGTTTTTATAATCAGCAAGACGAGGCCCATTTTAGGAACAATAATATACAGGGTATCCCAATAAAAATAAAATTTATGGTGATATTTTGCAAAATTGTCATTCTTTTGTTTTTCTAATAACAAGAAAAAAACTTTTATTTAAGCCTACAATTTGATTTTTGGTTCATTCCTACTTGTTAAGAAGCAAAAAAGTTATTAACGTTTAAAATGCTAACAAGATAGATTCAACGCACTGTACATATGCGGGAAAGTACTATGTTTTCTAGAACACAGTTTTTACTTTGGTTTCCAAACGATAATTTTATTCAACTAAAAATACATATATTTAAGAGTATACATTTATTTCTTGGACTTGAACCAAAGTCAAACGTAAAAACTCTAAATAAGCCTTATTGTCTGTTTTGCATCTTGAATCACCACTCATGAATATCAAAAACGTTAACTCACATTTTGTCTTCATTTCCATATTCTTGATATTTAGGGAAGCTTGTTCGTTGCGGGAATGCAAATGGTATTATTTTCATCCAAATAAGAATATTATCGCGATGGAAGAGAAGGTTTTCTAGCTAGCATAACGATTGAATTCAGTTATTTGGATATGATGTCTGTCTTAATGAATACTAAAAATTTGTTTAATGGATTATTAAATTTGAATTATTTAGATTCTAATGTTAGTAAATAGGAAATATTACAACAAGGTGTAAAAATAACTTCGCAGACAATATAATCAGTTTAAATTTCAGCACCGACTTTCATTGGGCATGAAGCAGAAGAGCTAAAAATTTGTACATATACTCAACTTTATTGAGGCTACAATCTGCTGAAATTTCGCTCGTGTCTTAAACGGGGGTTACCCCTCTTAATTTTAGTTGAATCTGGAAAGTTAAAAATTGGCAAAAAATCTTGCCTTTTTAATCCTAAAAAATATTTCAATCGCATCATTTACATCAACTTTTAAAACACCCTGCCGCACAGACCAAAGAACTTTTCTAAATAATGTACTAAAAAAATTATCAATTTTTTGTGGTCAAATATAGGCAAGATAATAAAATAAAAGTTAAAAAGCCTTTTAAATGACCATCTTTAATGTACTAAGAAAGGGTAAATAATCTCAGCTCCCTGCCTTTTCTTAAAATTTTTCCTGAAGGGAACATACACAATTTTTCCATTACACTTAGAAAGTTTCAAGTTAGTATATCTATATATATCCAAATTTATTGGCAATACAATTTCAGTCTCATAAATCATCCTTTAAAGAGACGCAGGCGCAGCTGCTTCTTTCATTTGGGTTTGGGCTAGAAATCCGAACACTGGTGTACCTACATAGATTTTATTTTCACACCTATTATAGGAATGACAATACAAGTCATGGAGAATTAATAAATAACCTCTAAAAATTACGAAAATAGAATTTGATATACTACACTGGTCAATACTTGCACTACATGCATTTCACATTAATTTTAAATGCATATATTTTGTTATTATTCAACCGATTTTAACTAACTTTTATTTTCCTGATAGTTCAGTCTTTCTATTTTCTGAAGCCCTAGGCAGAGTTGAAATTTTTGTTGTATTGTGTCTGGAAAACTAAAAATTACGTGAACATGTACATAAATCAAAATTTAATATGGCTGCCAAAAAGAGATGGGGCACGCAGATTTTATTTTTTCAAATGCTACGGATAATTAAAGGTTTACTGTACCACATCACTAAGTTTGAAACTTTAATTTTTAATACAGAGTGAATAAAAAGATATACACTTTAAACTGTGCCTTAGAAATATGGTTAATTAACAATACACTTAGCCATTGAACATTTCTGAATACCTAGAGACGTACTGCTAATTTTAATTTCCTTGAACAGTGTTGCCAAGTTCAATTATTTACAAGATTATTTCTTTTTATTTTTATGCCTTGGTATACACATCGTGTAAAAAAGAAGGAAAGCTTAATTTTATAGCTACTGTATGCCATCGCAAGGTTTGATACTTGGGGTCTCAATACAGGGTAGATGAAATTCTATGAGGTCCAAATGGTTTAATTACATTTGAAGACACAGTTACAGATTTTTTCACAAATGTTGCCCATTAAAAAAATACTAATAAACAGTTATAATAAATGAGTGTTTATTACCAAACATACCAAAGAAACTATATCAAAGCGACAACAAGACTACAAAAAAGATTAAAAAAAAAAGTGCGAAAAAATAAAACGACAACCTAACACAAAAACTTGATAATCTGTTGACACTCCACCAGCTCTTATGCATTGCTCAATTCTTCTTGGCATGATTTCAATTAGGTTGTTTATATGGTAGTGTGTAATTGCATTCCATTCCTCCACAGCGACATCAAGAACATTGGTAAAATCTGCAAAACATTCAATTAATTCTTTTCCTTATACACCTTCCCAATATAACGCTAGCATTTTCGACTGGATTTAAGTCCGACGACCGCCGAGCCCAGTCCAAATTTGATATTCCTTCTACTTCTATATATTTGAGCTCTGCTCTTGTCCTATGTGCGGTAGCATTATCATCCATGAATAAAAAGTATGGACCTACAGCACCTCGTCACATGGGAACGGCCGGGTCCAGGGCATGTTCTATATAAATTTGACCAGTCATCGCTCTGGGTATAGATATCAAGGGCGTTTTATTATTCCACATTTTCCCACCCCAAAACATGATTGTACAGCCTTGATATGGTAGTATTTCTCTATAGTTGGCAGCTCTGGCTTCTCGTCATGACAAGTCGCCAAATGTGAACCCGTACGATCATCGGACATTAAATCAATTCTGCTTTCATTCACATTTTTCCATTGAGTGATGTTCCAATGGCAATATCCAATACACCAATTTAACCTTCTACGTTTCTGCAATTGTGTAAGTTTAAGAACTCGCAAACGCCTTCTGTTTCTCAGGCCTATTTCACTAGCCGTCTTCGAATTATTTGAGTTGATACGTCGATGTGATGTTTTGCCCGACTTGGTTCCATTATAACTGTTGATATTGTTGTTGGATTCCTCCTTGCCAGTATTCTAATAAAACGATCAGGATTTGCTGTGGTATTGCGATTTCGATGCCTTCGAAGAGTATGTCCAATTGAAGCAGTTTCAATAAATCTGGAATAAATTCGAGCGACATGACTCTGGTTAACCCCTGTTATTTCGGCCACATTTCTTTTGACCTCTACCGTTCTCCAGTAAACCTATGATACGGCCTTGGTTTAAAGCGGAAATTCTAGGCACTTTTAACTTTTTGTAGTTAAATTGACAATGTCAAAAAAATCATCTTACAGGTCGATTAGGTTGTTTATTATTATACGAATAGTTGTTTATTGACTTTTAGACGGGTATACACTGATTTCGTTATACAAATACAAAATTATTATTAAATTTGGCAACACTGTTTAGGGAAGCTAAAATTAGTTAAAAAAAATACATCTCTAGCTATTTAAAAATGTTCAATGCCTAAGTGTATTTTTAATTACCACATTTCTAACTTAATGGTTTAATGTGTATATCTTTTTATTCACCCTGTATTAAAAATTAAAGTTTTAAACTTGTGTGGTACAATAATTAAATCTGCATGCCCCGTCTCTTTTTAGCAGTCCTATTAAATTTTGATTTATTTAAAAGCTCACCTAATTTTTAGTTTTCTCGGTACAATCCAACAAACTTTTCAACTCAGCCTAGGCTTCAGAAAGTAGAAAGACCAAACTAGTGTGATGCATAGTAAGTGTTGACTAGTGTATAATTTTAATATAATAATAAAACATTTTTTTTATTTAAGGGCGTTATCTTTCGTTTTTTACTATGTAAACCATATATGTTCATCACTTGATACATTATGATATTCACTTTCTATAATATTAGAATTTATTATGCTACCAAGTATAAAGTAGTTCACGAGACAAGCCATCCCGCTAACAAAAATCATTCTCTAAGAACAAGTACAAAAAGATCACTCGTAGTTTCAGTGAACAGATTATATAGTTAAAAAATTCTAGTCTAAGCCTCATTTTTCTTATAAACGCTTTGAATTTAAATACCAATTGCCTGTTTAAACCTACAAATCAAATTAAACTCATTTACACAGCTGGAGCACAAAAACATTTATATTTCAAATTATAATTCTCATTAAGATTTTTCTTTATAATTTCCTTCCTATCAATTATGACTAATCACTGACAAGAATTTATAAGTAATACTTAATGTTCAAGTGAAAAATTGCCTGACAAGTTAAAATGAGTATGATGAAGCAATTATATTATGTTTTTTAAATATATATAATAATTTTACCAAATATCCCTCGTGCATTTAAATTTTGCTATTTAAAAATTGGAATACTCGTTTTGCGCAATCCTCGATTCGGATTTTTAAAACCATTAAAGCATATGCTATTTATTAAACAAACTACTTAAAAACTCGTTTTTCCGAATTTCTCCGGAAAAATTAGCTTTACTAAGGATATTACCCTCGAAAAAATTCTCATTACAGTTTTCGTGGTCAACTGAAATATATATATATATATATATATATATATATATATATATATATATATATATATATATATACGTTTTAACTTCATCATATGTCCTTCCTAAATAGACAAAAAAGCTTTGAATAAAAACATTCATTTAAGATCATCACACAAATCGAAGATTTGAAAAATGTATCAATGTTTGGTTAAAACGATTCAGTTCATTTAAAAAAAAGAGCATTGTGAAATTAATAATTATGCAATGACACAAAAATTTGTCATTCTCTAATTCTAAATTCTTTTCAATCAATTTCTTCAGTAGCGACTATATCCTAAAAATTGCTGATCGATTTTTTACAATAAGTTATATTTTATAGAAACCTCCGTTCGCCATTTTCTTACAGATTGATCATTTAATGTTGATGGGTACTATAATTTAGATATTTTTTGTGCTGCACTTGACTTATGAAAGAAATCTAGTAAACACAAAAACATGAAATCATGTGATAACGAAAACAAGCAACTAATTAAATCAGCATTAAAATATATTCTACTGTTTTGAATATGGAACAGAACTAGAAGGAAATATATTTTAACTAAGTAAGTAGTTATTCCTAATAAGCTAATAAACACTTTAATAAAATATAGCTATTTTAAACCTAAATACAGTATAAAAAAGCAGCTTTCAATTAATAAGTAAAATCAATAATTTATTAACTATTCTAAGTAACGTCAAACTGATATCCTTTGATGTTCAAACTTTATTCCCGAGTATACCGGCATATGATGTATAGTATTAGTTGAGAAAGAACTTCTTACAATGTTAATCCAATTTATAAACGGGATATCTTAGGGGCCTTGTCGACCTGTTTGGATCAAAATTATTTTGAATTTAACGAGACTTTGTATATAAGTAAGGAAGGTTTAATAATGGGAAACCCTTTAAGTCCAATTTTAGCAGAGATATTTATGGATCATTTAGAAACTAAAATTTATTGGTATAGGTATATTGATGATATATTAGCATCTTTTACTGGTAGGTACTGACAGACAATTAAAATCATTTTTAGATTATATAAATAACCTGCACAAAAATACAAATAGCGGTTAATTACGGTATATCATGAAAATCTCATGGACAAAATAATAAAAAACAACAAGTTCAAAGAAAATTTTCATACTTTCACTTATACAGGAAAAATAACATCAAATGTTGCTGAGTTTTTTAAGAACAAAGGTACAACTGTTGCTTTTAGGATTATCAACAGCGTTGGTAGATATCAAAAATAATAAGACGAAAACCAGAAACAGTATAAATCCGGTGTTTACAATTTAAATTGTAAAACCGGTTCAAAATCTGGACAAACAGACAGAACGTTTAAAAAAAGAATCAATGAGCATAAATTTAGTTACAAAAAGCATAAAGATAATTCCAATTACTCTAAACATTTAATTCAGGAAAACCATAAGTTCGACGAGGACTAAGGAATTTTACGAAAAAGTAAAAAACTTAATTAATTAGAAAGTGTGGAAATAAAAAGAAACAATACAACGATCAACTGGACCTAAATAGTTCCCCAGTGCTAAATCTTTATTAGGCTATAACAGAAAATCCAGAACATTTTACCTGTATAATATCCGCATTTGTTTCATTTTTATTTTAGATCTAATATCTGATAAAGCTGCAGAGTTGGCAAAACAATTATTTCATTTTTTATAAAATAAATTAAGTGAAAATTTTAAACAAGTGTTTTCGTTTATTGTTTAGATTTTTTAACAGATGTAATATGACTATTTTTTCATATGTGAACCAAATTTATTCTACATACTGAACCTAAATCTTCTGAGCAAATCCATTCTTACAACTTTCAAGATGTTTTTGTTTTATATTTGGCCTTAAATATTAACAGTAAATTGTTTAAAAGGTTCTTAATACTTAGAGTTTATGAATGTCAGTAGTTTTCGAAATTCTTAGAGATATTACTTTAGAATTACATGGGACATCCTGGATGATCTCTAAAACTGAATAGCATTTAAAACTCTTTGAATGTTATTAATGCTTCTGCATGTTATTTTCCTTCCTGTGTCAAGTTTAATTTTTAGAGACCCGCGTAAGGGTGGCTACTTTACCTAAATCGATCTAAGACTTTGCAAACTTTAATTAAATGGCTGTAGTCTCAATGTCAGTTAACATCCAATAACTTGGCCCGTTGGAAAAATAATTTACTATAGAATGAGAAATTTCGGTATTATTTCATAACTGTTAATTATGATTATTATTAGATTAATTACTAATATTATCTATTGAATAATGTTTACCAAAATTTGAAAATATTCGATTTTTGTGATTTCCTTAAAATATATGTTTTAGTAAAAAGCGATCTTTTACCACCCCACAAATGACGAAATTTAAATATCTGGGAAAGTCAGATATGATGTAGTAACAACATATTGAAAAACGGCCGAATAGAATATAAATTATATGAGTTATTAAAACCAAAAAAAGAGCTTATTTTGACCCATTAGATTTCGTCTAATGTGTTCTCAAAGTTGAGTCATTTATTTTGACAGGTTGTGAAACTCGTAAAAAGGAGTTAATTTACAAAAAATTACCTATATAAAAGTTGCAAAATAGAGAAGTTATATACAATTTAAAAAAATGTATCACAGGCCTGATTTTTAATACTTTCGACCACTGCGTTGTGTGTTGCAAATAAAGAAGTTATTAAAATTTCAAATATTTAAAACTTTATCACAGACCTGACTTTTGATATTTGCAACCACTGCGTTGTGAACAGTTTTTGTTTATTACAGATACTAGGTTTTTTTTTATTATATTCGATTTTCAATTCAGCCAGATTTCATTAAATAGTGCGTGGTACTTTTAGATTGTGGGTTTGTACGAATAAAATGGCACACGTTTTTAACAACAATGAACTAGTGGATATTATCCTAACTTACGGGGAGTGTCAACAAAATGCAGCTGCAGCGTGTCATTTGTACGTGGAAAGGTTTCACTTAAGAACCCATCCAGCCCCGCGGATGTTTGAAAATTTAGTTATAAGGTTTCATGACACAAGGTACTTCAAGCCACAATGAGGAGGTCACGCTGACAGACCTCTTACACACGAAATGGTAGATATTGTGGAAGATATCTTAGATAGCGTCTGCAGTCGTCATCTCCAAATTTCGTTGGAAATATTCTATAAATATCGACATTGTTGGATGACGACGAATGAATCGAACGTTTGTGATGATTCAACATTATATAAACATTTTTTGTTGGGTAATAAGAGCAACCCAGAAACAGATAGAATAACAATAGAATTACTCAGTCGTATAAGTTTATCGCGTTAACTTTGTTGTTTGGTATTTTTCTGTTTTCGAGAGGTTAAAATAAAGATATAGTCGGGAAACGTAACTTTTCATTTATAAAAACTATATCAGAAGTGGTTGTGAACTCAGGAAGTGATATAATTGTGCACGTGTGATCAGGAAGGGATATTTTTTTGCGTGTGACATTTTTTTTAAGAGAAAAATAAAATGCCTAAGCGGAAATAGGGCAGTCATAAAAGGAGTCGCAATCGTTCAACGAGTTCTTCAAGGAGTTCGAGTGATACGTCACTAGTAACTAGTGACTAGTAATTCGTCTTGTGATTCTATAAACAAATATCGACACAAAATCAAAAAGAAAAAGTGAAGAATATAGTTTTACACCTCTTGCCACAAGGGTGAGTACCCCATCTATACCCGTACATAATTAATAATAATAATAATAATAAACACGTTTATTATTCCAAAAGAAAATTACAAATTAAGAAAAAAATAAACATAAACATTTACAATAGGAATAAAAGGCCACTTATCAGCTTTTTTCACAAGTGAAGGGGCTGTTGAAGCCTATTAAATAATTATACAAAAAAATTATTATTAACTTTCATAAAGAAATTTAGTTTGAAGTTTTTCTAAAAAAGAGTGGTGCAGGGTGATTAAACAAAAAAAATATATATACATAAGAAAGTACGCGTCCAATTTAATAGCGCTATGCTACTGAGGCACGAGACAGAAAGTGAGAGAGAGTTATTTTAGACATATGCCAAGAAAAGAGGGGATGGACGAGAAAATAAATACTAATTTTTTGTTTAAAGAGGTCCGCTGTTATTGTAGTTGTTGGTCGAGCAATTTATTTTTCATTGATTTTTTAAAGGATGCAACTGACAGTGACGTACTGGTTATTTTATATTTGTTGATTAAATTAGCAATTTGATAAGAATAACTTTTTTTAAACTGTTCTTTGTTGTATAAGGGTACTGATAGCAGATAGTGTCGGCGTAAATTTAAATTATGCACATCCGTACGGTATTGAAGTTTATCGAGGAGATATGGAGGACGGTGAAATTTTAAAATTTTGTAAAAAAAGCAGATAGAGGGTAAGATACGAAGATGTTGCATGTTAAGCCAGCCCAATTCGGTCAGTTTATGTGAAACCCTCAGCCTTCATCTAATACCATAAATAAAACGTATGCATGAATTTTGTGCCTTTTGAACCCGATTTTTAGCCTGTAAATCAAGGAAAGGATCATAAACGTCTGCGAAATTAAATTGTGACAAAATGAGAGTGTCGGACAACAAGGCCTTGGTTTTTTGATTAAGTTTTTGATTACAAAGGTTTTAATACTGAGAATGCTTTTTGAAGGCATGAGTTACGTGATCATTAAATTTTAGTTTAGATTTACTTTTAGACGGGTTAATTTCGATTTTAATGGTGGATTCAAGACGTAAGCGAAGATGTTACAAAATAATAATGCTGCGGATTTACTTGGGAAAAGATGTTCATTGGATTTACTGAAAAGATAGTGTAAGTCACGGTTGATTTGATTGTTTGCTATTTCGGCTTGATTGGGGTTAAAAGATAGGTAAATTTGAGTATCGTCTGGATAGAGGTGGTACTTGCAGTGACAAAGTGATTTGATGAAATTAAACGTGTAAATACTGTACAGAAGAGGACCGAGAACGCTGCCTTGGGGAACACCCGCTGTGATATTGAGTAAATCGGATTGTTTGCCATTCAAAATTACCCTCTGGCTTCTGTCCGAGAGGAAAGACGACAACATTGCCACCGCCGACTGGCCAAAGCCAATATATTTTAGAATATAAAGCAATATATTATGATGAATCAAGTCGAAAGCTTTTGTGTAATCTAATAGAATGAGAACAGTTACCTGGTTAAAATCTTGTGCTCTGATAATATCATCTACAATATCGGATAAGGCAGTGGCGCAACTGTAACCGGTTCTGAACCCAGATTGTTTATAAGGGACGATATTATTACTGGATATATATGAAGAAATTTGAGATTCCATTACTTTTTCCAGAATTTTGGAGAGCGTAGGTCACAAGGAAATCGACCTTAGTTAACTAAAGTCGGTATGATTTTTTACTTTAGCTAGTGGGATGACATGTGCTAACTTCCATTTTTTTGGAAAATATTTTTGCAAGATACAACAGTTGACAATGTATGTTATGTATGGAATAATAACAGGACAGCACAAGGAAATTAGAGTAATATTTAGGTTATCTGCACTGAACGACTTAGACTTAATACTGAAAATAATGTTGGCTAACAGTTCTTCTGAAATGGTATTAAAATTAAATGACTTGTTTTAAAGGAGATTATTGTTATAAAAATCGATTAAATCTTGTTTTGGGCCAGTACGATTTTTTGTTAATTCTGTAAAAAATGTGTTCATTTGATTTATGTTTTGAAGTTGTTCGGGAATGTTCTTGTGAGATTTGTCTTTGATACTGCAATTGTAAAATTTATTGTTTAAATAAACTTTTTTTTTCAGTTCTTATAGAATTGGTCGCTAAATTTCGGAGCTGCTTATAATAGTTCCAATGCTCGGTAAGTCTGGTACATCTGAATTGATTTAAAGCTTGATTTCTAAGGTTTTTTAAAAGTCTAATGTTGTCAGTCATCCAGGGACAGTAGGGTTTATTTGAACGGTTAGCAGTTCTCAATGGGGCAAGTCTATCAAACAGCTCCAAAATAGTATCAGTGAGAAACGAAATTTTTTCATCGATATTATCTACGCTTTAAATATTATTCCAAGGGGCGGCCTCCAAGT
Organism: Kuschelorhynchus macadamiae; assembly: GCA_030620095.1. Lineage (NCBI taxonomy): Eukaryota > Metazoa > Arthropoda > Insecta > Coleoptera > Curculionidae > Kuschelorhynchus > Kuschelorhynchus macadamiae. Next base: position 134,676 of record JAUTXW010000086.1, read on the forward strand.
CGGCCTGAAAATAAGTCATATTAATTTGTCGCAAAGCCCTGTACTTAAAGGTATTATTATTTAGCACTGGTGAACGAAAGTCTAGAACCATATATATACTAGCAGATGGTCTGAGAGACCCGCGTCCCTGACACCCACATCCTGCACATCTTCCGAATTGCAACATATTAAATCAATCAAGCTGGAGCTGGTACGCGAAATTCTAGTCGGCTTAGAAATTATCTGACTCCGTTTGAAAGTGCTTAAAATATTTTCAAATTGTATTACATGGGGACTATCGTGATCAAGCATATTAATATTAAAGTCTCCGAAGCACATAATCCTATCACATTAAAGTGTAAAGTTCGATTAGCGTAACGTAATCGAACTACTAAGATTAAAAATAACTTGATGGCAAAAAAAAAATTTAATTAATAACTTAAATCAAATATGAATAAATGAGTTCTTGGTGAGAGAGTAAAGAATAAATAAAAAAGAAAAGGCACATACTTGATCAGTTTTGAAAGTTATTTCTATCGATTACAAAAAAAGGTACATTAGTATAGAAGTGCATATAAATTTTATTATTAATACATTGAATTAAATATTAGTTCATAAGCTAGTGAGAGTAAAGAAGAAAAAAAAAAGAGTACATACTTGATCAGTTTCTGAGGTTTTCTATGTCGTTTCCACTATTTACATCATGCACCCTGTCACTTTGCTTAATATATATAACACCATGAAGGCACCAAGCATTTTTACTGGAGAATTTTTCGATCGCGGTCGCTAACAGAGTCAGTCTATTTTTCGTCAAATCTTCCTTGATTTGAATACCTGTTGAACGTAAATATTTCCTTTTTTTAGGACTGAGGAACGCTGGGTATCGGCGGAGAATCGAACTAGAACTGCGGGAGGTTTGTCGGACGGAATTTTAGAACCAACACGATGACATTTATTTATACGTGAATCGAGTATGTCTACATTGATTTTTTTGAACAAATAAAGCATTTTGCCATGCAGATTTTCGTTTTTTTCGACTGGGACACCAAACACTCTGATATTTAGACTTCTAGCGTCCTGTTCTTGAGTTTCAATTGCCGTTTGGATGTTGTTGTTACTATCCTTAAGGCTATGTAGTTCCTTCTCACTTTGCGATTCGCACCTGCTGTTCCTTTAATTTAGCTTCGTATTTGCGGTCAAGGATATGCACAACCCTGTCCGCGATGGACTGAAGGAAACGGTCAGTGAAAATGCCCTTGATCTTTTCGATATCATTGTCGGATAAGACCATATTGATTTTGACGTTAGTTAGCAGGAAAAAACACGCTAAACACAACAGAGACCCACTTAGAGACACTAAGCCACAAAACACCAGAACTTTTTGCAGGATTCACTGAGGCTAGGTGCCAATAACTTTCTTGACCACTTTTTGAAATTTATATATCCTTTTTTCGGTAAAAAACTTAGAAAAACCGGAGTCATTGTGCAGCGACTCCGGTTTTTCATCTGTCAAGCGCCATCTTTTATTTTATATTTATATTTATATTATATATATTGTAGTAATTCCAAGAACATTGAGACTGTGGGTTTTATACCAGAATTTGATCCTTTAAAATGCCAAATAGATCAGTGGATTGAGGTTATCGAACATAATGCACGAACATATGCATGGAATGACAATTTTACAATTTATCAAGCTTTTACAAAATTAAGGGGAACAGCAAATACGTGGTGTACAAGTTTTATAGAAAACGAACCAGGATGGTCTCAATTTTCGTGGAATCAATGGAAGTCTATTCCCCGAGATACGTTCCAAGGTGCCAGAAATCCGTACAACATTTTTATGGATATCGCCAATCACAGACTTAAAGCAGGTTGCTCGCTTTATGAATTTCATTTTGATCACTTGAATAAAGTCAACAAGATACGTGTTAATTTTTCAAATGCCTATAAAGTATCTTTTATAATTGGGGCAATTAATGATAAAAACATCACCTTAGCAGTAGAAGCGTCGGGTATAAAAGATTGGCCGGGTATTTAAAAAATAAATATTACAATTTGCCAAAAACTATAGCAGAAACAAAAGTTGGCCGGTCTGGAGTAAAAGCAAACTTTAATAGTAATAAGGCAGGCGACCACACACGCTCAGGGATATTTAAAACACACATGTAGACATCGGAATAAAGTCTGCCGGACACTGTCGAAAACGACCCAACAACGAGCACTAGGTTTATTGCAGTTGGAATTGCTCATAGTAAAGTATGGAAGACTATACGACAAGAACAACTTTACCCCTATCATCATCGACGGGTCCAAGCGATACCACCCGAAAATCATCCTAGAAGAGTTGAATTTTGTCAGTGGCTTTTATATCAATACAAGTTCAATAAAAATTTTACCAATCTTATTTTGACTACCGATGAGGCTACATTTACAAGAAATTGAATTAATAATTTTCACTATGGCCATGTTTGAGCCATAGAAAATCTGCATGCTGTGAAGAGAACCCGTTTTCAGCACAGATTTTCAGTAAATGTTTGGGCTGGCGTAGTGAATGGCATGCTTATTGGGCCCTACTTTTTTCCAGATCGCCAGAATGGTGAAATTTATTTGGACTTTCTCCAAAACGATCTGCCCAATTTATTAGATGTTACTTTAGATGTGAGACGGAATATGTGGTTTCCACATGATGGAGCTAATCCAAATTTTAGAAGTAGAGAAGTTCAAGGGCATTTAAATAATTTCCTAATAAATGGATAAGGTGCAATGGACCCATTTCTTGGACTGCACGCTCCCCGGATTTATCGCCCTGTGATTTTTTTCCTCTGGGTCTATTTAAAACAGTTGGTTTATCAAAATGGAGAAATAGATATTGTACAAGAACGCATCGAAAACGCTTGTGATGTTATTCGTGGACACCAGGATTTTATTTTTGAAGCCTGTAGCGCTTCATGGGTACGCCCAACAAGACTTTGAACTGACCGTACAAATGGTAACAATTTTGAACAATTTTGAACAATTTTTTTAATAACGAGATGCGTTTCACCGGCGGGCAACAGTTTTTTTAATTTTCATTTTGACTTGGAACTTTATTTTTTTATTTCTATTATTTGATTTTTGTATAACTTATAGCTCTGTTATGCTGCAACTTACAACAATGATTTTTGATTAAATGACTTTATTTCAGGATAATTAAATTTTTAATATTTGAAATGTTAATAACTTCTTTATTTTGCAACTTATATATAGGTGATTTTTTGGAAATTAACTTGTTTTTACGAGTTTTACAACCTGTCAAAATAAATGACTCGACACCCTGTATACTAATTAATAACAATTAAAATAAAGAAGATAAAGTACGAAAAGTAACTCATTTTGTATAATATTACAAATATTTGCATTTCACTTCACATGGGAACGTGTGTCCAGCTTGCCAGATATCTGCTACCTTTCATAACTATTTAAGTCAAAGGTTATGTCAAGACTGAGGACGGCTCAAAGGCAATATATAAAATGCATTGAAGAGAAACAAAAGACTTCATCATTAAATACTATAATTCAAACAAATAGAAAACTGGAAGAAAGAAGAACCCTAGACGATGTTTAAAAAGGAAGTTAAGAAAGGTACTTTTGTTATATTTATAAGAGAAACCAAGAGGCCTCGTTCTCGATTGTGTGCAGTATTTAACATAGGAAAGAATAAATACAATGTTGTCTTTTGGAACAGCTCAATGATTGTTAAATGTTTTGAAGTAATTCTTTTGTTATTGGTTACAATAAGTCACTTTCTATTGCTTCTAAATATATTATTAATTACGTAATAAAAATAAAATAATAAATTCACGGTAACTAAAATAATATTGCCCATCTTGAAATTACTTTTAAGTTAAATACCTAAAATTAGGAAAGATTGCAGATATCTTGTTTGGAGATTGGATAGAAAAATATAAAAAAAGAAATTGGAAACTATTCTATGACACAAACTAAAATAAAATACATTTCTGGACACTCTGTATAGTTCATGTACACTCGAAACTCCAAAAAGTTTATAAAAATAAAGTATCAGACAGATTTTAGTTAAAAAAATGTGTGTTAGGAAGATTGTTAAAAATCTACAGGTTGATATTTGAAAAAAATTACTTTAAAAAAAAATTTGATATTTTGAAGAATTTTTAAAATTTAAAAAAATCTTCCACAATTTTTTACAATTTTACTAACGATTGTATTAGTGTAACAAACCACAAATGAAAATTGTTTTTGTAAAATTTGGAAACAGTTGAATTTTTGAAAAATTGGCATAAGACAGTTTTTACCCCAAGATAGCTTAACATTTAAATTAGTTAATAACCAACACAATCTGCAAGAAACGTCTAAAAACCGGACCTTTCTCGTTGCGAAAATAGAGCACAATATGATGTTAAGTGTCCTGATCTTTTTGGCGAGCAGTTTATTTTAAAAAAGACCGGAAAACTTCATAGTGTATATTGTACCAAATTAGTTTGTACAACAGAAAAATTCAAAATTCGATAAAAACTTTACAACTTAGTTTAAAATGAGGGAGAAAATCGATCTTTTATATTATTATTCATAATATAAATTATATTTATATTATATTATATTCACAATGTTCACTTTTATTTTTGAGTATTCATGAACGGGGTGTCCCAAATTCGAGGCCTATCATTGGGATCTCGGAAACTATAAGTGATATAAAGTCGATTAAATTAGGGCAAAGTTGCTCAATTTCATGCCAACCAAAATGCCGCCTTAAAAGTTTGAAAATTCCGAATACTTCGAAGATATTCGAAAAAAAACAAATATCCGCGATTCCGTTTTTATTTTTTTCTGACTCTATTTAAAGTGATGACAATATAGATTCCACATTCTTATTGTTACTTTTTCTGCTTTACAAGATGGCGCTTCTTGATTTTCAATCCGACATTTCGTTTCTTCGCAACCATCATCAAAGATTCCATTTTATGTAAAATTAACTTTAATTTAAATTCTTAATTCAATGACATAACACACTTGACATATCGGACGTTTTGAGCCGAAAATTCATCATCAGTGCTAGTTGCAGATAATGGTGATGGAACGAAACGTCCGATCAAAAGCCCGATGACGCCACCTTATAGAGAAGAAAGAATGGCCAAAAATATCGAATTTATTTTGGTCTACTCCTTTAAGTAAAATCAGAAAAAAAAAAATTGTTAAAATTTATGTCAGAATATGAAAATTGATTTTATAATGAATTTATTTAAAAAAAAGTAGAAAAAAATATTTGTTTTTTCAGTGAAAGCTTCGAAAACATATTTTCATTAAAAACCAAAAAAATTAGGAACTACAAAAATTTTACAAATTTAAATAAAAAAAAAATGAAATGAAATCAAATATAATATCAAATATTTAACAAATACATAAAAGTAGCAATAGTATAAACATTACAACAAGTATTCAAATTGAAAACCATTTGCTTCAATACACTTTTGGGTTAATCGATAAATTTTGTAAATTACGCGTTGAATGGTTCTTGCTCGTATAGCTTTTATTTCTCTCACTAAATTATAACGCAGTTCTTCGATATTTTCGGGCAAATTCCGAAATAATCGATTTTGCCAAAAACCCCAGAGATAGTAATCTAAGGGGTTTAGGTCCAGGCTTCTTGCTGGCCAGCGTTCAATCCCTTGATCTGCCACTTCAGTTCCATTATGGGGAGGAGCACCATCTTGTTGCCACCATAGATTTCTTAATACTTCTAATGGTTCGTTCGATAAGGCATCCATTATTTCTTGCTTTATCAATTCTATATATTTTTGAGATGTAAGATGATCATCCAAAAAAAAAATGGGCCAATAATTTTGTTACGCCACATTCTTACCCATACACATAATTTTGCCGAGGATTATTCACAGACCAATAATGTTCATTGTGTCGGTTAATTATTTGGGACGAGAAAAAAGTGCACTCGTCCGTCCAAATAATTTTATTCAAAAATCACTATCTTCTTCTAATTTATTTTGCTTCCAAGGATAAAATTCTAGGCGCCTTTTATAATCACCAGGTCTTAAAGTTTGACTTACGTGAATTTTTAATAGCTTGTATAAATGCGATCTAAGAGTCCGCCAAATTCATGCGTGGTATTTCCAAATCATCATCATTTGCCCTAAGAGATGATCTAGGTGCATTTTCAACCTATAATATAGAAATTAGTAAATAGTTAGTTACCTTTTAGTACGCTATATTCCGTTACAGCATCTATAACAAGCGCTTCTTTTTCCTGATCCATTTGCTTGCCGTATTTCTTTCTCGGTTTTTCAAAATGCTCTGCTAAATTTTTGTCAAGTCTTGCAAAATAGGAAAAATGTGGCTGTTGCCTTTCAGGGTATTTCTGGAGATATCGTTGACTTGAAATTTGAGCACATCAAATGTATACTACATGTGTAAATATGCGGATCATATCACGCTTTTCAAAACACGTGAAAGGCATTTTTATTGATAACACCAATCGAGAATAAACAAGACTCAAATAAGTATAAAAAAAGAAACAAAAGAAAATTCCATGGCTAAGAATGATGGATAAGAAGGAGTATATGACACTATCCAAATATTGCTGTTGTAGAACAACAATAGGATAACTTAAAAAAAGTAACATCGGCGTCGGATTGGAAATCTAATGGTGTCAGCATCTAGGAGTAGTTTGTTTTAATCTATTTTTTTTGATAAATTCTGATATCAGGTTCTGGCAATTACAAACATAAATTCTAACAAATGATTTTTTTCTAATATTACTAAAACAGACCAAAATAAATTTTACTTTTTCATAGTAATTTGTTTTCTCTACAAGATGGCGTCATCAGGCTTTTGATCGGGCGTTTCGTTCCATCGCCATAATCAGCAACAACCACTGATGATGGATTTTCGGCTCGAAACGATGGATATGTGTCAAGTGTGGTATGTCATTGAATTTAGAATTTAAATTAAAGTTAATTCAGCATAAAATGGATTTTTTTGTCTATTTAAAAAGACAAAGTTGATGATGGTTGCGAAAAAACGAACCGTCGGATTTTATGTTGTCATTTTACATTAAATAGTGTCAGAAAAAAATAAAAACGGAATAACGGATATTTGGTTTTTTTTCGAATATCTTCGGAAATATTCGGAATTTTCAAACTTTTAAGATGACATTTTGATTAGCATGAAATTGCAAAACTTTGCCCTAATTTAACCGACTTTGTATCTCTTATAGTTTTCGCGATCCTAATGATACGCCTCGAATTTGGGACACCCTGTACAATTCAAAACACACGACAGCAACCTGAATAATAGTATATACTTTAAATGCCCTATTACGATTCGGGGAAGTAACGTAAATTCAGAATAGCAAATTTAATTAACTTTTTGTTTGTTTAATGGAAAATAAAAAAAAATATAAAACAATATTTTAAAGCAATCTGGGGTTTCCACCCTTTTTTGATTTATTCTCAAGATGCTTATTTGTGAAACCATTTATTTTCAGAACGTTTATTGTGAAACGCACGTGGATCCAATTTAATTAGATCTTTTTTGCTTATAAATATTTCAGATTTATTATTAGTGATTAAGCCAGATATTTCAAACATAAGGCATGAAAAACAAAAGTAATTAGGAACTGAAACAAACTTGCCACTATGTAATACACTTTAATCGTTATTTTTAGGAAGCATACTTTATTATTCATAGATAATCTATTATTACTTCCCTCGAAAAAGAAAAGTATTGTCATCGTGAAAAATCACATTTCCAATACTTTACCAGTTTCTAATTATACCACATTCGATTTTTGAGCATAATTTAAAATAAATTCAATAAGAAGTTTTTCTTTGACTCACACCGCCATTTTCTTACGTCATGTTGAATTCGTACCAGTTTATACCTATATCACGTTTATTTTTTCTGCAAAACTTAAAGCCAATTGAATAAGATTTTTTTTTTTTAAGTTAATTTGAAAAAAAAAATTATTTGGCCGCCATCTACCAGTTTATCTCCATATCACACTTAAAGTTTGCAAGAAATTTTAAGACAATCTGAAAAAGAGCTTTTAAGCTATGCCGCGATTTAACAGACAGACGGACCGACGGAATTGATAAAGCATTTTTTTATATCTAGGGTTGCTAAAACTTAAAAATATGTAAAATTTCAGAGGGTAATTTTTTTTCGATTACAATCATTTTATTCCGCCGTATTGAATTGGTACCACAGTTTTACTAGTTCATCTCTATACCACAATTAGTTATGGCACACAATTTGAAATCAGTCCATTATCTTGGATTCGTTCCAAAATTTCAGTTGATTCCTACATAATACTCGATTTTTGTGTAAAATTTAAGATAAAATGGATAAGTAGTTTTTTAGTAGATACTAAAAATCGATAAAAATGCCCTTTCACACATGTTTATCAAAAGTTCTTGGCCGGAAAAGATATATGTAGAATAACAGAAGCAATTCCTTTTGTAGGCCGTTTTGCACCTGCAGAAATTATATATTTCTGTTATTCTACATAGTTTTTTAGTAGTAATTTTTTTACTAGGCCGCCATTTTGTTTTGCCATATTGGATTTTAACCAAAATGTTACCAGCTCATGTCCATATTTTTAATTTTTGACCAAAATTTAACGTCAATCGGAAAAGAGCTATGCCTTGAACAGATAAATCGACATTTCGACAGACAGACAGATCAAAGGAATTGAGAAAACATATTTTTTCGGCATCTAGGGACCCTGAAACGTAAAGATCTGAAAAAAATCTCGTTATGTGATTTTTTACGATAACGGGGGAAGTAAAAACCAGATTATTCAATTTTTTAAAATTAAAAATTAAATAGAATTTCATATTTAAAAAATAGTTTTTAGTACCATTTTAGAAAGAATACAACATTACACGTTTTAGAAACATTAAATTTTGTTAGTTTACACAAAAATTACATTTTTTTCAATATAACTCCATATTTAAACCATTTTTTCAAATATAAATTTTCAAATATAACTCCATATTTAAACAATTCTAATAGATACAGAGACCCAAAAGTTGATATGCCTGTTAGATTAGTGACTACTAGAAGTAACTTTTCACAAGTGTTTATCAACATTTGTTAAACACTAGTAAAATTATAAAGAAAACTCATTTTTTTTTGTCATGTGTTCTTTCTTAATTTGTAGGTTATATACTAGATATAGACGTGTGAAGCCAAAGAAATTTTGTTGGAAATTTGAATGCAAATATGTATTTATTTTTGATCCGATCGGACTAATAGTAGTCACAATACTTAAGTGTTTGTTAAAAAAATGTCAAAAAGCATTTTTCAACAAAAGACAAAAACAATATCACTTCCGGTTGATGTGCAATGTAAAAACTCAATATATTATCTTCCTTTGTGATTCCACACCTACGAGTCTATACAAAAAAGGACGAGGGGAACAGCAGTTCCCGTTTCACGAAAATTTTCGGTAGATTGACTATAACGGCTCTTTCCAGATTTATAACAGATATAAACAGATTTAGGAATGTTGCTCATCACTTCCTTGAACATCATAAAGTTATCTAGATTATTTTCTAGCAGAATTTTATTCCGTATTGCAATTTGTAGCTGTAAATGGAGCCTTTAGTTTGACCAACATATTTTAGATCGCAGTCATTACAGCTAATTTCATAGATGCCACTCCTCTCCTTCAAGTCGACTTTGTCTTTAAGGTTTCCAAGGAGATTTTTCAAACTGTTCTCCGTTTTTTAGGCTACTCTAAAACCTACGTTTTTAAATAATTTTTCTAGACCTCTCGTATATCTAGGATCATATGGGATTACTATGAACTTATTGGGAGCCCCAGGTGCTTGGAGAGTAGTGGCATCTTTTAACATTTTCTTATGCTTATGTAATAAGTTACTAATTTATGTACAAAATTACCATTATATCCATTACTTTTAGCTGTATTTTTAATCCGATTGATTTCATTGTTAAAACGTTCTTTACTTAATGGAAAATTGACTAATCTGCGAGTTAAGAAATGAAATGCTGCCATCTTGTGTTGACGGCAATGAAATGAGTCGGATGTTATATACCTATCAGTATTAGTAAATTTCCTATAAATATCAAATTCTAATTTATCGTTATTTCTTATAACTAACGTGTCGAGAAAAGGTAATGGCCCATTGTTCTCCTTTTCGTACGTAAAAAATAGAAGGATATTTATTGTTTAATGTTTCTAAGAAAGTGTCCAAATTTTCTGTTTTAGTATCAAAAATAGCAAATATAGTATATTAATTAATAATAGTAGATCCATTGTTAATTTCGTCGGATATAACAATCCCTTGTCTTCAATGTCAACTGTTGTTAGTTTTGCTAATTTCTCTCCTCTGCAGGCGCCTGCAAGCCCAAAAATAGTAGCAACTTTCAACAAAAGATGGCGCCTTACTCCTGACATCCGATATGTTTTCTTTTGTAAAAATATTTGCTTTCTTTGGTTTGAAGCCAACATTTTGTTTTTTGATAAAAGCAGTTAATTTGTAGAATTTGTTTATATAGTCGAATGCGATCTTATCGTGCGGGTCCAAAGCTCACCAACATTATGTTATGTGATTCTTTTATCGAGCTATTAAATCTCGATGGGCTATTTACAAATATACAGGGAGAAAGAAAATATTTTTTTTTTTATTATATTACGCAATATTATATATAATACTAAATAAGAAAATTCGCTAAATATGTATTTGGTTAAAATTTTTTGGTTGGCAAAAACAAAAATACACAAAATGGCAAGCGCCTTTATAAAGTCGGAAGGCGATTCGAATCAGTGGAACAATCAGGATATGTTCTGTTTATACAGCTACTTTATGAAAGTGAGATTTTTTTATCAGTCACCAAAAATTATGACCCCCTCTTGACGTAAAAATCTAACCACTTATACAGTGTCATTTATTTAAATGCCGGCCACCCCTGTGCAAAGAAAACTTGTTTATTTTTTGTATTGTGATAACAAAAAAACTTTTGTTAAAAACACAAAGATAATTAGTTATTACTTCCGTGAGATTTTTTCAGATATTTACGTTTAAGGGTCCCTAGATGCCGGAAAACATGTTTTCTCAATTCCGTCTGTCTGTAGGTAGTCTGTCCGTCAGTCTGTCTGTTCGCGGCATAGCTAACAGCAAAAAACTACTTATCCGATTTCTTCAAATTTCAGTCTAAAATTAAGAGCCATGCGTGCGAAAAATACAGGCTATATATATATATATATATATATATATATATATATATATATATATATATATATATATATATATATATATATATATATATATATATATATATATATATATATACATATATAGCCTGTATTTTTCGTTAGCCCCGAGTTTCTGGTAAAGCGATTTTACCGATTTTTATATATCAAATTTTGTCTTATAATTAATAAAAAAAATTATAAATATACTAAAAAAGTAAGCAAAAAAATGGTGTCAAATCTAATAAAAAACTTTTAAATTAAAATTCACTGACTAATACTAATATCCAGGAGCCAGTGGCAAAAGCTCTGAGAATCGGTATAAGGAATGTACAGAAACCTGTGCATAAAAAAAACATAATTTACTTTCGAAGATTAAGAAATGTACACGAAAAAATCCAAAAGCAAAAGACTTAAGTTACAAAAATGGATATTCATAATGCAAATTATGATTTATACACGTCAGAGACTAATATAATCCTTCAGAAACTTTTTAATATTATAGACTAGAAAATATCATCACTAAAAAAGTTCTCATCTTCTGAGTCGTCCTCAAATGGCGCAATGATCATTGGTGCTATTTCGACATCTAGAACTCGATTCCACCAATGGTTCCACAGATTTCTTCCAGTACTCCGACGTAATATAATTTATCTTTATACTTTTTACAGACTTGTCCTGCCAAGATTTCGAACCACTTCCATTAGAAAATATCCAAGTCTCGTCTAAAAATACTACTTTTCTAAATTTTGAATTAACATTTTCCGTGAATTTCTTTAAAAACTGGATACGCTGACTTGCTATATGTGGCAAGTCGTATAAAAATCTTCGATTATGTCGAAAACCCAATATTTTTATTATTAATTAATTTTGACGATACAACGATTTTAGTCCAATTACCAATATGCCTGGATTTTTTAAAGCTTCTTTTAGAACTTGAAGGGTTATATTAGTTTTTGATGTGTATAAATCGTAAATTGCATTACGAACATCCATTTTTATATTGTCACTTAAGCCTTCTGTCTTTGGCTTTCTTCGTGTACATTTCTTAATCTTCTTCGGTAGTAAATTATGCTTTCTTTCATGCACAATTTTCTGCACAGTCCTTATACCGATTCCCAGAGCTTTTGCTACTGTCTCCTGGATATTGGCCGGTGAATTTTCATTTTCGTAATATTTTATTAGATTTAATACCATTTTTTTTTTCGCTTGTGGATGCAAAAAACCCGAAAATTGTTTTCTGTTACTCATTTTGTCACTAACTTGTCAATCTTTTTCGTATGAAAATATCATAGGTCTATCTAATTCATCTTCCGGATTTTATGCGGAGGATATGATTACACGTAATAAAAGAAAAACAAACTTAAAAAGTTTGTCGTTGATAAATCGTATGACCTGCACGATAACACTGCTTTTCACTATATCCATTTTAAGCAGAATTACTTTTTTTGAAGCTTTTGTTTGTATGTTGGTTCACATAGCAAAAAGAATGAAATTGTCAAAAATGCAAGGTGGCAAAGAGAACTTATTGTTGTCTTATTTGACACTGACAAGTGATGATACAGGTCGTTTAATTATTTCTCTACAAAACACGATACATTTTTATTTTTTGAATATGATTTAATAGTGATAACATTAAAATATCTAAAAGTCCTGTTTAAAGACGATAATTCTGCGAATAAAAACGTGAAGTTGAACTTCGCGCACGCAAATGAGTGCACAAAGTAGTCACTTCGCGCACGCTCGTAGAAAAATATTATATTCGTCCAGAAGATCTAAATGCTTTAGGGAATAGAATAGCAGATAAAATACTTACTCTTTAACCGACTTCAAGAAAGGAGGAGGTTCAAATTCATTAAAAAAAAGTAAAATGAATATTTAAAACGCTTTTAAAATAATTAAGGGGTATGTCGGGGCGTAATTCTTTCTAAATATTTGTGTTAGTAATAAAAAATCACAATTGGTAGAGTAAATATATAGACGTTTCGACTATATATTTGGACTTTTCCAGGGCTATTTTAAATCATGGAACGTTATGTCAGCATGCAAATTAGTAAACATATCCAATTATAACCTAAGAAAGACGATGACATGACCATTTTCACAATATTTAAAAAACAAACATAACATTCAATATGAATGTCTATACTGAATGTTACGATTGTTTTTTAAATGTTGATCGTTGTGAAAATCGACATGTCATCATCTTTCTTAATTGGATATATTTGCTATTGTGCATGTTGACAGGACGTAACATGTTTTAAAGTAGCTCTGAAGACAAATAAATATATAGTCGAAACGTTTGCTCTTTTTTAATAAATAAACATTTTTAATTTCTATTCTAAACTTGCTACTCCACCTATTCTTAAATTTAAAAGGACGTTATAATTATTAATAATTTCACATTTTATTAATGTTACTAGTTTGAACTCCAAAATAATTGTTCTATCACTTTTTATTAAAATAAACCTATATCAACTCCTAGACTTTTAATAATTTTTAACAAACTAATTTAATTAGGTCTGAGATACACAACATATATTTGGTGTTGAGATCAGCATTTACAAAAATAGTGGGCATAAAAACAAAAGTTAGTATTTTTTGCCAGATTTGCGATGGTCACTTTTTAATTCTGGTAAAGGCGATTCAGGTACAACTTCAGTTTTTTTTCTATCTCAAAAAATATAAGCTCAAGGGGAGGGAGGAAAAATATAAACAGACTCCCACTATGTTTTGATAAGTAAAGTACGAAAGTTATTTTATCAAAGAATTGAAAAAGCTATTTTCTTATGGGTTGAAATTTTATTTTTAAATTCGAATAAATCAAATTACTTTAATTGGGACGATTTGCTTCATATATATTCTCTTTATTTTGTCGCTTGAAACCTAATTATAAAATATTGCCATTTAATCGTTCATCAAATTGACCCAGTTTGCTACTGAAGCGATCTTTTGTGAAAAATAACATGGCGCACTATTTCAAACGAAATTAAGTTGCAAGGCTTTCTAGACTAAGTGTTTATAAATATGGCAAAATCACAAGAAAATAGAATAAAATGTTGATCGCATCAATTTGAATTAGAAAGCTCTTTTGAATAAATTATTTAATTCTAAACCTTGTGTTAGTTTAAGTTCGGAAGATTCGAACTCCGCAAAGTGTGTCATGGCTTTTAATCTGATTAATATCATTTTTATTGAGATTGAAGTCCGCCTGTTGTTACTGCAATAAGAAAACGTCCATGGAATGCAAAAACTTGGTCCTTATTATGTCACTTTAATCTGAAAGGAAGACATAATAATTTTAAATATTTGTGCAACCACTATATTTAATAATATACAGGGTATTAGGGGTTTGACTACAAATATGTTAACATAACAAAAAAACTTATACACCATCGAAAAATTCTGAATGGTTTTCAAGATATTGCAGTTTAAGATGTTCAATTTTGGAGAAGATTTTAATTAAACTTTTGACAACATGGCAACGTTGCTTTTCGCTTGTAAAATACGTGATCAATCTCATCAGCTCTGCTTTGTAAACAAAGACACATAAAAACTTGTAGGTTTAAGACAGATTACATTGATTTACTTTGTTTTTCGTTTTGGGACGTATTAATTAATTATTTATTAAAAAGGATAGTGATTTATTAGCATAATATCGGCGCGTATAAAAAAAGTAGAAACACCCTATCATTGAAATTAAATAACAATAATTTCTGAGATTATTTATTTGTGTGATTCTAAATGTACAATCATAATTAAGTTTTAATACTTTCTAACATTAATAAAAAATAAAAACTTACCAAGCACCTTAATTTATGACACTAAATAGGTTATTCGCACACTAGGAAAAGTACTTGAAAAACTTAAAATAAGTGCTGAAGTGCGAAATCTAACTTGTCGCTAAATTGTTTGAGTGCTCACACCAGGGTTTTCTTTCACTATAGCTAAGCAGTAAACTATGTTCCTTGTTTTCGAGTGCTATTTGTCTCTGTAGTCCATGATTATTAGGGCAAACGTTACACTTTCGTATCTCGCACTCTGTCTATATTGCCCATAAATAAATAACATGTTTGCATATTCATTATTTGTATACATTTGTAAAATCCACACTTCGTATTAAATCGGTCTAAAATTATCTCACATACCAAAACAATAAACTGCTTTGTTTGCGAATTTTTATTGTCATACGTTCGTTGAATTCTGCGATGTTTCAATTTTTAAATATGTGTTTTTAAGAAAAAATTAAGTAATAAATTAGATCGAATTAATAAAACAAACACACAATTTTAAAGCCATGTTTCTCAAAATTGTTAAGGAATAGACTCAACATTATATAAAACTTTTTTAATCAAAATGGATCATACTATCATGTGTTAAAACATTTGTAGTCAAACCCCTAACACTTAATATATACAAGTTATATTCTATATTTAAGAAGATGGTTAAAAGCCTTCAAGAATGAATTCATTTTAAAAATTACCGTCGATATGACAGTGTCCGTACGGAACTGAATACTAGCACCAAAGCAAAAAGGCCGATTTAATAATTTACTTTACATATTTTAATATTTCTGTCAAAAAATATTGCTCAAATTTGTGTAAGACGAAATTTCATAACTTGCAGCTAAATTTTACCAGGCAGTAACGGGTCATGGTTCTTGAGATCCGATCATGTAGATTTAGGTGGACCTTTATACCTGACTGCTGGTGCTCATCGAATCGTGACCCCGTGTTAAGATCGGTTTCCACGTGGTATGTAAAAATATAAATTTCCTTAATAGATTTACAGGAAAAAATAGATTCTTATGTTAAAAACAATCCAGTTGGATCCTGAATACAGTTTACTCAATTTCCATGTAGAATCACTAATCACGAATGTTCCTGTTAATGACTCAATTTCCATTATATAAGATAGGTAGTTGAAGTTTGTCTTATATGATATACTTATTTCATTTTTCAATAAATTGTTTACGAAAAATACCCGTGGAGGCGAATATTTTGATGGTGGCCTTTGAGAG
Source organism: Kuschelorhynchus macadamiae (assembly GCA_030620095.1). Lineage (NCBI taxonomy): Eukaryota > Metazoa > Arthropoda > Insecta > Coleoptera > Curculionidae > Kuschelorhynchus > Kuschelorhynchus macadamiae. The sequence continues at coordinate 150,923 of JAUTXW010000086.1, forward strand.
CTAATGCGTTTAACATCCTTTCCACTAAAACCAAGACACTGGTTCAGATATGTAAGTGATACTTTTATTGTTTGGCCTCATGGATAAAAAAATCTTCTCATATTCCTGAAACATCTGCTTAACAACGATTCCTTTTTAGATGTATTTGCTTAAAGGAAGGAAAATGATACACTAGGAGATTTTACAAATAGATATTTAAATGCAAATTTACACAACCATCAAACACAAAAGTAATCGGTTATTAACTCACAAGTATTTAGAACCCTCTCGATATAAGATCAAGATTCTTCAACACCGAAAATAGAGAAACTGACCGAGGAGGATGGATGTTGCAAGATATTACGCGTTCAATTAGAAGATATAGAAAATAAATTTCGCGAGAGAATGGTAAAGAGTCACCGTTAGGTAGTGTTGTTCTTCCCTCATACATGGAATTACAGACAAAATAAAATGATTACTTTGCCTGTTCAGATACGCACAACTGCAATACGCATAAAAAGTTTGAAAAATGCTTGCCATCCCCGTAAGACGTTGAACCTCTTCAAACAGAAGGATTATATAAATTCCTAGTTCCTGTGGGGAAGTTTATTTGGGAGGAACAAGACGCTTAATATCCACTAGACTAGATCATGAACGATGCAATTAAAAAGAAACCCAATCTTAAGACAGGATCACGGTTGGATAATCCAGGTCGGGAATAAAAGCCCATCTGAATCTTTCCGACCCTCCTCGTGCAATCGAAGGTAAAGCGTTGGATAATAAATCCAACTTGACGTTTAATCCCAAAAACCATGATTCCTTAACACATTATAATATTTATCAGTAAATAATAGAGGTTGTTTTTATTTAATCCGTCTAATTTGTCTTCATGTTGATTGTAAAAATCCATTTTAAGGGATATTTATATCTGGAAGCTATGTTATTATTTATCAAAATTGTATGAATTATAAATTTCTATTAAATGACGCAAGAGAAAATCAATGTCCAGATCTTTTGGAGTCAAAAACATTGAAGTATGCTTACTGTACAGTAATTTCAACATCTTAATAAATTTGACTTGATATTGATTGGATTGATAGGTATTTATAGCTGGAAGTTATGTTATTAATTACCAAAACTGTATAAATTTAAAATTTCAAATAAATTATTCAAAAGAAAAAAAAGATAATTGTTAATTATTAAAGAAAACAAACTCGACTGCAAACTAAAAAGAGAAACACAAGATATACTCATTAAAGTACGTACGTAAATTACGTACGTAAACCTCCATATTAATTTTAATATTTTGTATCAGAAATATTTTCGCACAGAGGCTATACCTAGTATTGCCAAAATATAATTTTAGAATTTATAAGAAGGTTTTGTTTACATGGAGGAATAAATATGATATTTTATTTACTACTTTACTATAATACTATTACTATAATAATAATAAATTATTATTTATTAATTGATTGAGTTACTTGCTTTAGTTTATTAGTTTATTTTAGTAGGATGTTGTTAGAATAGCAAATTAATTATTAATTACGCTTGTTAGCAGGGTTACTCAGTAACGCTAGTCGGAGGCGATTTGTAGATTGGTATTTGATTTGAATCTTTTATGGGCACCACCAACTTTAGTAGTTTGGCATAAAGAAGGAAAGAAAATATATCAAAACACTGTTTGTAATTAAGTTCTCGGACACAAATATATATTAGCTTTAATTATTATCCCAATTTAACATAACCTGAAAAGTCGAAAGATAAACACAAAAGAAATAAGCTAATTTTAAAAACACTGAAATTTATTATCTGAAAATCGACAGTAAACATATTCAATATCAACAGTGACGGAATGAATCCCATAAAAGGTTCTAGCTATACCAATTTTAAATTTACACAATCAAATAACGAAAGTATTCAATCTTAAATTAGATCAGGCTAGGTTTCTTTTTGGGTTGTCATAAAATAAGTTCAATCACGGATCCTGTATCTTTACCCTTGCGGAAAACAAAAAATACAAAATTATGTATAGGGAAATTCACGAATGCGTCACAAAATCCTGGAGGGCGCAACTCAGTTTCTCTACAGACCAAATTTTTCAGGTGTCGAAGACAACGTGGATACAGCCAAAAATGATAATTCTTATCACTTCTGCCCAACTCGGCCTACATCTTCTTATTTATCTCATTACATTATTATGCTTTATCGAGAGTTTATAATTCCAGATAAAAAGAATTTAATATTTAAAAGAAATTGTGTGGGATTCGAAAAATGTCAGGTCGGAAAAAAATAAGCCATCAATCAGGGTTTAGAAGGGAAGAAAAGCAGTTAAGTGGAGTGGATTGATAAGGATGTCGAGACAAAATTGCCGGTATCGTGAATGTGTTTCAAGATTTTTTAATTTAAGTGATACAATGTGTTTAACTTATTTAGCTCAATCTTTTCAGTGTTGAGATCAAAATGTTGCACAAGTGATGCAAGAGTCCCGTGAAATCAACATACATAATATTGACTTTTATTTTCTATAGAAAAGAGCAGGAAGCTAGGCTTAGGGTCAACACAAGAGGATTTAATGCATCAGTAAGTGGTTTATCAAGATTTTTTTGGGGTATTCTGAAGGAGTAGCTAGTAGACGATGAGCCTTCTATGGGAAGAAGAAATGTTACAAGTAATTGCAAATTTTTGAACAAATATTTTGCGCCTAACCATTGATAAAACACAAAAAGAGGCCTATCGGAAGAAACACCCTTACCTAAAAATATACCGTTTCTTAAGAATTCACTCTTAAATTCAAAATTTTTCCTCAACATAACGTCGCGCCAAAGAAAAGGCGACAAAATAGTCGTGATTGAGAAGGGCAAATGGGAAATAACAGTTTCTGCTCTGGCAAAAGAGTTACATAAACTTGACTCTCAACGAAAATGTCTCTCAAAAATATCATATTGAAGTCATTTAACCAAGTCACCAGAGAGAAACCAAAAAACATATGATCCAAAAAAGAGTATCGACGATAAATAGGGTAAATATTTGTGCTGGTAGGTTATCAACTGTTGATATTTTTTAATTTTCGTATAATTCGAGTAAAATGAAAGTTTTTTACAAATGAATCAGCTTTTTTGACAGCTGTTTTTTTCAGCAAGATATTTTTCCAGTTTTTGTAGCGGTGAATGAACAGCATAAAATAGGTCTGATGGGCTCCCCTGGTTTGTGTATTTTTGGTAGACCATATAGTTTACGATATCTATAGACTTTGCCCGTGGTATGATTTTTTGCTAAATTTCGGAGGTTTATTTAACTTTTTAATTTATTTTTGACCGTGTTTTCCAGGTACGTGATTGCAAACCGGAGGCGCCAATAAACCTATTGTTAATGCTGTTAAATTGCCCCTACAACAACTGGAAAAATATTTTGCTCAAATTTTGCAACCGGCTGTCGAAAAAGCAATCAGCTTTAAAAAACTCAAATTATACAAGACATCGTTCTTGAAAAACAGATATCGTAGAAAGTCTAGATGTCAAATGGTTCTATCACACAGTATTCCCATCAACGAAGCATTGGACAAGATTGCTATGAACGAGGATTTCCAGGCACATCTAATACAACTCTCGGAGGCATTGCTTCAAAAAATACTTATTTTTCAATTAACGCGCAAATATATAAACAAATAGATGGTGCTCCAATGAGGTCCTCGCTATCACCAGTAGTCGCGAATTTATTTATGATATACCTCAGAAAGAAGCTCTTGAGAAAGCAAGTTTAAAGCCCAAACATGGATTCGTTATGTAGATGACATATTTATTATATGGCAACATAGTAATACAGAGCTGAGAAATTTCTGACTCACGTAAATTCAATCCACCCAGAATACAATTTATTCTAGAGTTAGAGGAAAACAACAAGTTAGATTTTAGATGTTCAAGATCACATCATCATCCAGCACAAATTCAAGGTGTGGTCAATGCCCTTAATATCCAGATCCGTGCGATAAACCGAAACACAAGCGGGAATCCAAACTTAATATAATCTCATGCTTTAAAGAACAATGGCTACACAAATAGCACCATAGAGAAAGCTATTAATGCACGGGCTCTCGAACAACGTAGAACAAAAATTACGAACCGGGAAAGCAACAGTTGGTCTTACCCATTATGTTAAAAGGCACAACAGACAGAATCAGGAGTAATTTTTAAGAAACACAACATACAAATAATA